>JANBPK010001043.1:0-148695 GCA_027579435.1 Candolleomyces eurysporus
ATCTGTAAATTCTTAATACTCTACACTACCCCCCCCATACTCGCACCCCCCGATTTTGGTACGGCACGACTACAAAGGTCTATACATACCGCTTATCTCGCACGGCTCGACTTAGAGTTGGTGTAGGTGTTAGGTTGTGTGTTTTAGTAGTCTCACCGTTCTCGATCACTTCAACGTGGATCCAAATTGTGAGGGTTTTGTCGTTGATTTCACTAGCTGAGCTAGCTCTGATCATGCAATTGGGGTACTCTTGTGGGAGTGTACTACATCGAGGACAAAGTGAAGTCTGATGGAGAGGGTTTGAGTGGATACAAGTAGGCGAGGTATGATTCTTGAGAACAAGCTAGGGAACTACAACAGAAGTACTAGCCTATTTATACTACTGGTACCAGAGAAGTCCATGCTTCTGTAAAACGTCTGGGTCCCGAGTCAGGACCAAAATAGTGGCTGCTAAATATGTAGCCGAGTCAATGGTAAGTAAATATGTAAGAAGTTTTATGGAAGGCTTAGTAACTATCAATCCCAAAGATAGTAACTAGTCCTAATATAGTAAGGTCAAAGAAAAAAAAAAGGTATCCTACTATGGTACACAGGTTATTCCATAACACTTGCTGACCTGATCACTAAGATGTGATCAGATCCAGATGACACTGTGGTTTTTTATGTGTTTTTTNAAACAAGCACATCTTAAGCAAATGAGGTGCAAAGGATGCATTTTTTTACAGTTTGTGTTTAATGTGCCTACATTGGACACATATTGAGCAAAGTTCTAGTGGTGGCAGAAGGAGGCCAGACACATGCAATGCAAATTTGAATTTGCCTAGCTTGAACATTTGTATTGCAGATTGTAAACAAAGTCAACCCTTGCATTTGGTTTGCTTAAAATGTGCTCTTTGAACAAAAACATCAAAAACCACAGTGTGATCCCAAAGAAATTGCAGCATTGAAGATTGTTGGTTTACCACTCCTAGATTATCTATACAAAAGGGAGCTGTCTTCTGTTTTCAAGTGCAACCCAGATGAGCTGAGAAATTCTGAGATGCTCCAGTCATTGCAGGTAAAAAAACACTGAGAGATGCCATGAACATCAGATTATTGTTGGCACATGCCTGCAGGCTGAATTATGAGCTCTGTTTGTATTGATGGACAGACCTGATAGCCAGAAAAGAGATAGAGGGAATGGCATCCATCCTTATCCAGGATTTTCCAGCTAGAATGACTGGAGACTATCTAGAGAAGCTCCCTTTGTTTACAGAAATGAGGGTGATGATAATTGAGAATGTATCAGTGCCTTACAAGATAGTAAACAGCTCTGAAGGCATAGTCCACAGCATATACTACAAAATGGAACCAGAGGGAAACAGAAGGGCTGCAGTGGTTTATGTGAAAATTGAGGGATGCAAAATAACGGCACCAGACCTACCATGAGGAGTGGTGCCAATTTTTCCAAAATCTGTATGCATTACGATCCCCATTAAAGGCCTTGAAATCCAGACAAGCATGTTCAAGTGAACACAAATACTGATAATCCCATTGTATGCTTTCACTGACTGTAAAAGTCAAGGAAGAACACTAGAAAGGGCTGTGGTGGACCTTACAACAGTGAGAAGTTGAGTGGTATTTTGATCCTGAGATGGTTTCATCCACAAAGATAACACAAAGGAAGTTGCAAGAGCTAAGGAGTGAGCTGGAGAGACTTGAAAAACTAAACGTCAATACCACTGAATACCATAACCAAGAAATAGACATCCACGTCCGCGAGGAACCAGACTCAGAAGTAGCACCTCAACAATAGAGACCAGGGATCAAGAATTTGACAGATTATCACGTGAGATATTGCCATAAAAGGAAATACAAGCAGGTTTAAGCTTCCTGGAAACCTCGTAAACCTGGACTAAGTGTCCAGGAATGAGCGGACGGCCACTAATCTCATACGACGACATAACCCTCCCATACGACCCTCAGCAATCCACCAACCCTCCTCCTGGCCCACCTCCAGCCAAAAAAGCCAAGAAAACTAATAGCAACAACGCGGCGCGGTTCAACCACCAGCAGCCAACAGGGCGCTGGGACGATCCTAAAGCGTTGTCGTCTTCGTCGAATACAGCAGCAGCCTCAAAAAGCTCGACCACAAAACCCTCTTCCAAGGGTGCTGCCCCCGGGAAGTCGCCTTCGAGGAAGGGAGGAACCTCATGGTCTGTTAAAGAAGAGAGCCGCGAACTGACCCACGAAGAAATCTGGGACGATTCAGCGTTGATCAATGCCTGGGATGCAGCAATGGAGGAGTACGAAGCGTTCAATGGACCCGATAAGAGCTGGAAAAACGAGCCCGTGTTCAAGTCACCACTGTGAGTTACCTCCCATCTACTTCTCCTTCACCTCTGATTCCTTCTTTCAGGTGGTACAACGTCCCTCCATCCTCTCGTCCTTCGAATTCGGACCTACCAACACAAGACAGCGTAGACCCATCGTCATCCGCTCTTACAAATGGCGTCAACGAGGACGAAGGAGGTTATGGATATGACGGGTATTATGGCGAAGCAGAAGAACTCGCTCCTGGTAAAGACAACGAGCAAACCTCCGAAGAAGCAGCCCAATGGCCCGGGTACTCTTCTGCGTACTACGACTTAGGAAACCCCTCAAGCTCCATGTCGACGGTGAGTCAAGATGAAGCATTTTCGCGAGCCTTGAATGCTATGTACTGGGGCGGTTACTGGACGGCGGTGTACCACGTAAGTGTTCCTTTCATCTAACCTACCTGCCTACTCACCTGTTGTACAGTGTCACCGTGACTTCGCAAAGAAGCGAAAGCAACCACCCTCAGATGAGAATGACGAAATAGAAGAAGGGGTCAATGGTAACGACGGGGAACAAGACGAAAACAACGGTATGGTGACTAGTTGACATTAAACCAGCTCATCCATCGATCGCCCTTCGCCACCTTAGTACATCGCTGTAATATTACGAAAGAAAACATTACAAACAGGCGCTACAACGCAATCTCCACATCTAACCTAGCCAGGTACGAATATACATCAGGCGACATCCGATACTTGAGGATACCGGCAAACACCATCAACGAGCGCGACTTTGTCCTAACAGCGGCCAGCGTCTGGAGTGAAAAATGGTCGACGGTAAGGATGGGGCACAAGAGAATGCGAAAGGAGTGAAAAAANCGCACCACCTGACGTGTAGCATCGGCCACAACCGAATTCTTGATCCTATAATGAATCCCAGCCAAGGCATCCATCGTCAAGGTCAGATAAGTCTGCAAATTCCTCTGCAAAGCTTCATGCAGATCTTTGAACTCTTCCGCACGACGCGTAATCTTGGCCATATCCCCACTCAGAGGGATTAAATCCGTACTCTCCATGAGCTGCATTTAATCGAAAAGGTGTCAGAATACAAGTTTCATAGAGGAGACCCAGACGACTCACATCAAGCGTAACCTCTGGCTTACCCGCGTTCTTCGCCTCAACCGCCTCCCTAATCCTCAACAACTTGATCACCGCATCCCTATCCTTCCCAACAGCCCTATTCGTCCTTTCATAATGTCTCAAAATATCGCTGGCCGTCCTCTCTAGTTGCTTCGCCTTTTCATCAGGACTCGACTGGGCAATCGTCTTCCCAAGCGCCTGCGCAAGACACGAAACAACCGTCGAGTAGTCCCCAGCCAAGTTGTACAGCTTGATAGCTTCTGAAACCCGGTCGTTCTCTTCCGAATGTCGGGCAGCACGGATGAGAATTTCTTGGTTGTACTCTTTGCTGTCTTGCAAATGCAAAAGGGAGGCGCCTTGCTCGATGACACCGCTCTATGAAGGGCAAATATCAGTCTTGGCTGCATTTCAAAAGGCAAGCGAGGAGAACAACGTACGAATCTGGAGCCATCAATCCTGAACCCACCAACCAGCTCTTCCCATCCAGGACCCGCATTAGCGAGGACAATGATCCTCCTTGTCAAGTCCCAAGCACTCTCCACCTGTTCTTTACCAACGGTCCCAGGTTGATCTGCAGACAGGCACACGCAATAGACGTATTGCAGTGCTTCCTTTGAGTCCATCTTGACGAACTGCCGCACATATCTCCAAATCAAAGTTGACAAGCTCAACGCTGGAGGGGAAGCCGGTGAGAGCGAGACTGTAGGAGGGGACAGTTCGTCAGGTGAATTCGATGGCACAATAAACGAATCAACGCACGAGGAGTCATATCAGACGTCTCAGCCCTCGGAGGCACCCTCAACAACCCGTGGTATGCCAACGCAATAGCCAAATGAACAGCCTCAATCTCCGTCTCCTGGTGATCCCAAAGTGCCGCAACGGCGCGCTCAAACTGGCCGCACATGAGCAAAACCGAGGCCCAAACGCCCCTTCTCGAGCCAGGCTGATTGGGTGGGCCGTCAAAGTGTCTTTCGCCATATCCAAGAAGCACTTCACTGAGAGCGCGGAGCCCGCCATTCTCCTCTTCATCAACCTGCAGCGTACAGAAATGATTATTATTAGTGTTTGGGGATGAGGAATGATATAGACATACCATCGCCAACTGGAACCACAACCAATCCTCCGTCGTCGTCGTAACCTGCGGCACACTCCTCCTCGTCGGCTCAATCTTACCCATCAGCTTGTAAAGAGCCAACTTGAACGGATCCACCGTCGACGAATGCAACATATGCGCGTTATACACCGCTTGCAAATGGTCTCGCTGTGGCTTCGGCAGCCTTCTCTCCGTAGATTCGACCCACGTTCTGAAATGACTGACAAAAGTGGGTTCGCGGTTTTCGATGGCCTGTTGGTAATGCAGAGCTTCGTTCAGAGCTTCTTGGGTGTGGCCGGTTCGGATGAGGTAGAACAGTTTTGCCCAGAGCGGTTGGCCGGCGACAAGCTGTCGAGAGCTTATTTAGCAAACCAATGCACGATTAGATAGGTGTATAGTAGCGCTCACCTCAATCTTGTCTTCCCATTCACCGTTCCTGTAATACCTCACAAGTAGGAACGCCCTGACTTTATTGGATATGCTCGGGTCACCGCCAAGCCTCGCCTCAGACGGGCGAGCCTGAACAGTCCGCTCCAACACATCCCAGTACTGCTCTTCCAACGCCTCCCTCGAACCTTTCGCAATTTGCTGTCTCAAGCCGACAGCGTCTCGCGAGTCGGCGTTTCCAAGGTATACACGGGCGAACTTGCGTTCAAATAATCGCGTGTTGATGATATGAGCACTGGCGTGTTCGATGGGTGGAAGGGCTGGAGGTTCTCCAGTAATCTTGGACAAGATGTGGAATATTTGGGTGACTTGAGAGCTCCTGGGCTGCAAGACAGTCAGACGGGATACAGAAACATAGGACAGCAACGGACGTACATCGGAAGATGTGGCTATAGACGCATCAATGAATGCGTGGACCACAGGATAAGAAATCCCCCTCAACCGCGCGGCGTTGAGTTCAGTAATAACGCGGTCATAGGCCATCATTTTGCTTTGCATTTGCAGGGACAAGTTGGGCCCAACGCTCGACTGCACATTGACTTTAGCCCTCAGAACGAAAGGGAATGAATGGATGCTCACCATGAGATTGTTCCTCTGGAGCGTGCTACTCCTCAACTCTGAAAGGGCACGATTATCCCCGCTAACCTTTCCGCCCAACTCTTCAAACACCCGCTTTTTCTTTGTCTCCCAGTCGCGCTGACACCGTTCCTCGAGAACACGGTAAAACTGTTCCTGAGTCTCCTTCCTGCTCTCTTCTATGGTGGAGATGAGGTTCTGTTCGTGAGCGACTCGGAGGTATCCCGCAACATCGGTGTCTTGCAGAGGTTGCAGCGGCGAGAATGTGGTTGAAGGATTGAGGTGGGCAATCGAGTTGGACAACGCCGAGACGTCGACGTGGGCCTGAGCGAGTAGATAATTCCTGTCGACTCTTCAGCATAACCCGTTGAAGCAAAGACCTGGCAGCTTACGCTCGATCAGCATCGGTTGAAGAACCAGGTTGGCGCGAAACAAGACGACGCGAAAGGGCTTCAATCTGGTCGAGGGAGAGGTTCACGGAGGGAAGGTCCGGACGCGAGAGATGGGAGGTGAGCCCCTTGGAAGCGGTCAGCAAGGCTGAAAGGTCGGCGGCCATCGTGGAGGACGTTGAGGAAGGGTGCTGGTCGTCGCGTTCGATGGGCCTGCTCGCTGTTTGCCGCGTCCATCAAAACCAAACACGGGTTCAATAGGGAGCGCTCTCTGCGATTTCGGTTTACGGCCATGGAAATAGACCCCCAGAATATCGCCTTTCTCCCCGTCTATCCTCTTCCTGCTCCCCACCCGCCAGCTGAGCCCTATGATCTTCACCGCGACGCCCATACACCCCTCGTCATCGACAACGGCTCGACCAACCTGCGATGGGGCTTTGCGACATCTGACGCGCCCTTCACAGGCCTGAGTGCCGTAGCCAAATACAAGGAGAGGCGAACGAACAAGCCCCTCTTGCTCTTCGGAGAGGCCATAGATGCTGAGAGTGGTGCAAAGAGCCAAACACGAACACCCTGGGAGGGCGATGTCCTTCTCAACTTTGACGCCCTGGTACGATCCACGGTCCTGGTTGTGAACTCACCTCACATCCTTGTTCCTAAGCGCAGGAAAACGCACTTGACTATGCCTTTGTGCATCTAGGCATCGACACACCTACTGTCGATCACCCCGTAATCATGTCA
The DNA here is from genome assembly GCA_027579435.1 of Candolleomyces eurysporus. Taxonomy (NCBI): domain Eukaryota; kingdom Fungi; phylum Basidiomycota; class Agaricomycetes; order Agaricales; family Psathyrellaceae; genus Candolleomyces; species Candolleomyces eurysporus. The sequence continues at coordinate 6,684 of JANBPK010001043.1, forward strand.
GAGCGTCTCTGCACGCCTCTTCATTCCAGAGCGCGTTTGTCTCTTCTCCCAGGCCCGATGTTCGTTAGACTGAATAATCTTTAGTGACCTCTGAATTGATTTTTGAGCTATACTCCGTCCCAAAGCTCACATTTTCCGTCGACGGCGTCATGTCGTTTTACCAGAACCATCTCCCAACGCCGAACTCACCCTTTACCTCTGACGGCCTGGCCCTATCATTCAACACAAACTCCACATCCGTCATCCCAATACTCAATGGGAAGGGTATCATGAGCCATGTCCAAAGGTGCAGACAAGTCTTTTCTTTTATCGAACTGCCCAATAAACAACCAACTCCAGAATCCCATGGGGTGCAGCCCAATCATCCGAATACCTCCTCAAGCTCATCCAACTCAAATACCCCACTTTCCCAACACGTGTCACGAACCTCCAGACAAACGTAACGCCTCCCTCTGCTAATGCTATTTCTGTTATTAAACTTCTTAAATTTGTTATCTGCAGTGGATGCTCCGCACCTTCTGCGAATTTGCACCAGACTACCCCAGCCTCCTCAAATCACTCAAAGACCCTCTCAACCTCCGCGCCTCTGAACAGATCATCCAATTTCCCTACGTCCTCCCCGTCCAAGAGGAAAAGACAGAAGAGGAATTGGCCAGGATCGCTGAGAAGAGGAAGGAGCAAGGCAAGAAGCTTCAAGAAATGGCGGCTAAGAATAGGCAGGAAAAGGTATGAATGGATATACTTTGCTGTCTCGTTTGTTCAATGGCTGGTTCCTTTGCAGTTGGTTCAGAAAGAAAACGACCTCCAATACCTCCTCAACCTCCGCGACGAACGAGGAACGGAGAGTAAACGGGACTGGGCGGTACGTACCATCCACGCATCCCTACCTCGATGAATGTCATACTGACCCACGACCACAGAATAAGTTGCAGAACGAAGGGTTCGATAACGACGCGGCTTTGGACGACACGATCAAGAAGCTTGAAGCCCATGTCAAACGAGCACGGAAGAAAGAAGCTGGGGAGACTATCGACGAACCAATGGTATTTCCATGTTATCAATACTTCAAGTTCACCCCGATAACCCCGTTTTACAGGAAGACCCAACCTTCCCACTCGTCGACGTTCCCGACGAAGAAGTAAGCAAAGCCCTTCCTTCCCACTAAACAATTCATTAACCTATCTTCTACTAGCTCGACGAAGAAGGCCTCAAAGAAAAGAAGAAGCAAAAACTTCTGAAAGCCGGGTTTGAAGCCCGCTTACGTGCGCGCAAAGAAAAANGAACGTGAACGAGAAGAACGTGAGCGGGAGGCACGGCTTGAACAAGAAGAGCGCGAACAAGATCTAGAGGGATGGTCTAACAAACTGCGAGGACAGCAAGAGACCTTGATGAGCAAGATCAAGGAACGTTCAAGACGCAAGAACGCTTTGAGTGACAGGAAGAGTGCAGCTGCTCAGGCAAGGATGAAGAATATCGCGAATCTAGCAGCGGACGACAGAGTACCGAAGAAGAAGAGGAAAGGCGGGGGTGGTGTGTCACCTTTACACAAATCTATTCTTGGGCTCCTTAACTAACACGATCTCTCAGAGGACATGTTCGGCGCGGATGACGCCGACTGGCAAATCTACCGCAAGATCAACATCGCCGCACCCTCCTCTGATGAAGAAGACGACCTCATCCAACTCCAAGCCATCGAACAAAAACTCTTAGACCACGACCCGTCCTTCACCCTCCTCCACACCCACGCCTCCATAACCTCTCAGAAGTCCGCACTCGTCTCCGCCTTCCGGCCTGCGTACGAAGAAGGCGACGTCCAAGGGCACACCCGAATCCATCTGAACACTGAACGCTACCGTGTAACAGAAGCCTACTTCAGCCCCTCGATGGCAGGGGTCGATACCGCCGGCTTGGGCGAAGTCATTCAAAACATCCTCGCCCGCTTCTCCGAGGCCGAGAAGGGTAGACTCGTCAGTAACGTATTCCTTTCAGGAGGGCCAAGTCAACTACCCGGTCTCGTACCGCGACTTCAAAACGCCCTCCGACCAATCTTGGATCCTGATATGCCTATCAACATCGTTCGAGCTGTCGATCCAGCTCTGGATGCATGGAAGGGCATGGCGGCGTATGCGAAGACGGGAGAGTTTGATGTGAATGGGGTGAGCAAGGCTGAATACGAAGAGTGGGGTGGGGAGAGGGTAAAGAGGTGGTGGGGTGGGAATAGGACTGGGAGCTCTGGTTGAATGAATTTTCCTGGCTCTTTTGTCGCGTGGTTGCTTTCCTTGCGCGAGCTTGTTGTATGATAGGATTTCTTGCCAAATCACTGTATCGATATCATGATCCCATTGGCAATATTTCCTGTCAGTGAGGGATCTTTGAATGAGATAAAGAATCAGGATATATATAAGTGCTGAACAAGCAAGTCGTAAAATACACGAATGGGTAGAGGGAGGTCGTCTCAAACCTCAGGCCAAACGAGCCATGCGTGGGTCCGCGGTAGGTAGTAGTCGTACATACAACATTAATGCGCAATGCGAGAGTGGGGGCCGTCATATCCTATGAGGTGAAGCGAGAGAGGACTATGTGTATGATATTGATATTCAAGAAGCCCCTCCTCTCCATTCATGAGCAACATCCATTCTGTGCCGCGGCCGAAGGTTGGTTTACTTTCACAGAATCCGTGGAAGGTCCACCAGTAGTCTGTGTGTCGGCCTGAGAATCGATTAAGCGGGTCTTGATGTCCCTATAGCAATATCAGCACACGCAAACGTAGGAGGTGACGTAGGACTCGTACCTAGCCAGAGTGAAAAAGGCCTCCTCTACGCCCTCGTTAACCTTTGCAGAGGTCTCCATAAACTTGATGCCGAGCTCATTCGCCAATTCACGCCCTTGCTCCTCGGTAACAGCGCGTTTATCCGTCCAGTCAGACTTGTTACCGATAAGGATCTTGTTCACGCCTTCCGATGCGTGCTGTTCAATGTTGGCATGCCATGTCCGGATGTCTGCGCAGAGGAGAGGGGTAAAAGCAATTAGCACAATTGTCTGGACCGCAGAACGAGACTGCGGAAAGGTGCGCTGGGGATAGCGTACTGTTGAATGAACGTTCGTCCGTAACGTCGTACACTAGCAGGATTCCCATAGCGCCTCGGTAGTAGGCGGTGGTGATGGTCCTAAAGCGCTCCTGGCCTGCCGTGTCCCACTGTCATGTCAACAGCGAGCAGCGTCGAAGAGATGGCAACCGGTCGGTCACTCGGTCAATTCGGACCCACGACAATGAGAAAGGACACAACGTACAATCTGGAGCTTAATCCTCTTCCCATCCAATTCGATTGTGCGAATCTTGAAGTCGATGCCGATGGTGGTAATGAACGACGGAGTCCAGGCATCGTCGCAGAAACGGAGGAGCAGACACGACTTGCCGACACCTGTCTGCTATGAGTGCCTGAGGATGGGAGTGGCTAGTGGGATGCACTGACCAGAGTCACCGATGAGCAAGAGCTGCGAGGGAGGTCAGTCAGCGTCGCGCGGGACATCGAGCTCGGTGCGCACCTTGATGAGAAAGTCGTAATGGGGAGGAGGCATTGCTGGACGGTGTTGGTGGAAGAGGATGAGGAGAGAGCGCAGGCGTTGGCGGTGAGGACGGACGAGGCACGTGGCAATTATTTAATTTGGCCATCACCAAGCTGCCCCTGTCTCCTCTCCATGCCGTTTTCCCGCCCAACGACGGCGCAGAGCCGCCCGTGCACAGCCAGGCCCCNAGACCGCCGTCTCCACAGTCTATCACGAGTCCTCCTACATCGTTGCCGTCCTCGAGGGCCGCGGTGTCTCCCGCGAAATAGGCATTGCCGCGCTCGACAAGGACACAGGCAAGGTCATGCTCGTTCAGGTCGCAGACTGCCAGACATACGTGAAAACGCTGCACCAAATGCATCTTCATTACCCCTCAATCGTCCTGGTTCCTGATACTTTTCTCTCTGCCTCCGATGCTGCTTTTGCGCCGCGGTCTGGTAAACGATCAGCCTCAACGTCTCTCCTAGTTGAATACATTCAAGAAGAGTTCCCCGAGGCTCAGATCGAGAGCGTCGGAAGAAAATACTGGAATGATGCTGGCGGTAAACGCCGCCTAACCCGCACGCATTCGAGCCAAACACTGAAATAATCGGCAGGTCTTGAATTCATTCTCCAGCTTTGCGTCGAGGACGACGAACGAGCAGGAACAATCCTAGCCGCCTCGAACAAGTGCATATACCTGCTTTCATACGGCTTTTAAGCTCTCTTTTTATTTCTCGTTCACAGATACTACGCCCTTTCGGCTGCATGCGCCCTCTTCAAATACGTCGAAGCCAAACTCAACACCCGTTTCGCAAACGGGTCTCTCTGCATTCGTTACGTCCCCGTCGAAGGTACCATGATGATCGACAGAGAGACTGCTCACAACTTGGAGTTGGTCGGGAATATGAACTTTAAGAGGTCGACTCATTCTCTGTTCGGGTATGCTGCATCTCTTGAGAGCGAGAGGCACCTTGAGGGCTTGACGCATATACTCACCTTACGATCTGAAGCGCGTTAAACTACACCTACACAGCGATGGGGACCAGACTCCTCCGAGTCAACATCCTTTCACCAATCACCGGTGAGTCTTTCCGAGTCGACTACATACTCCCTGACCTGATCATCAAACCACAGTCCAATCCTCACTGGACGCAAGACTAGACGTCGTCGAAGGTACAATCTCCATCTTCCGGATAGCCTTCTCCCTCACACTGCTTATCAACAGAATTAATCAACTCGGAGGACCGCTACACCCAACTCCGCGAGTCCTTGAAAGTCATGAACAAAATGGACTTTGACAAACTCATTGTCGCCCTCGCTTCATCCGAAGCCAAAGAGACTTTGAGTGCTAAACCCGCTTCGCAGCGAGTCTCGCAGATGCTGAACCTTCGTAACGTTGTCAAACAGCTACCTTCTCTGCGTAAAGCACTACAAGGGTGCAGGTCGCAGTTGCTGCGAATTATCTGCGACGTGCGTCATCAATCTCGAGACAAAGGATGACCAAGCTCATTGGTTTATCCAGATGGTATCGGACGAACGACTGGACATCATCGAAGAACTCATCAGCGCCAACCTGAACGAAGAGTGCACCCCTACCAAGGTACCCTCTCCGTTCTACCCAGAAATTAATCCCCTACTGATATACTTTAAACAGGGAGGAATAGGCGCAGTCAACGCCCGAGTCTATGCCGTCAAAGTAAAACAAAACAGACTCCTCGATGTCGCCCGCGAAACCTACAAAGAAAACGTCAGCGACATCTACCAACTCAACCGAACACTCTCCGCCGAACACGATTTGCCTCTCAGCCTAGTCTACCAAGAAGGCAGCGGGTTCGTATTTTCTTTGAAGGCTTCCGAGGTCGATGGCCCGAGTGGGAGAAAAGGAGAGCTACCAGAGGGCTTCATCAATGTGACGATGAAGAAAGGGAGGTACACGTTTAGTAGCATGGATTTGAAGAAGATGAACGCGAGGATGAAGGATGCGTTGGATGAGACTTTACTCTTGAGCGACAAGTAGGCTCCCACTTTCTCTCCACTTTTGTTACTTCATCTAATGTGTTTGCTTGTCGTAGGGTTATTCAGGAACTGACCGCAGAAGTCTTGGTCCACGCTGGGGCTTTGTACAAAGCTTCCGAGGCTGTTTGTCCATTTATCCATGCTGGACCCACAGAACACAGCAATTCAACGTGATTCATAATCTAGGTCGCACTCGTTGATATGCTCTGGTCTTTCACCCACGCTTCCATAAGTCAGTTTCTTGAACACTTCCTTCCCTCACGTCTTCCCGCCGCTCTGACCTTCCTCTCCTTATCATTCAGTCAGAAACTATGGTTCGCCCCTCTCAAACTTACATTTCGCCAAGCAAACTCTCACCGCGCGAAATGAACTCCAGTCCGCCCAGAATTCACGGGTACCCTGGCCATCAAATCAGGCCGACATCCCGTCCTCGAGGTTGTTCAGCCTGCAGGCTCGCTTATCGCTAACGATGTCTACTGCGACGGATCGTCCTCGTTCCAGATTATCCAGGGACCCAAGTGCGTCCTACATCCTCCTTCCATTCTCTCTCCCTACATCCACTCATCAATAATGGGTCCGACAGCATGTCAGGCAAAAGCACCTACCTCCGCCAACTCGGCCTGCTCGCCGTAATGGCCATGATCGGGTGCTTCGTCCCCGCCGAATATGCCAGCTTCAAACTATACGACGCTCTCCTCACTCGACTCTCCAACGATGATGATCTGGAGAGGAGTTTGAGTACGTTTGCGAATGAGATGACGTCGAGTGCTATGATCCTCGGTAGGTAGATAGACGAAACGCTTAAGTTATCTTAATAACTCATCGGCTCCATCAGGACTTGCGACGCCCAACTCGCTCGTGTTGATTGACGAGCTCGGAAGAGGGACGTCGCCTAGAGAAGGAGTTGGTATTTCACATGCGATTGCAGAGGCGTTGATTGGTGCAAAGGTGCGTTCTGTTAACTCGTCTCGGTTTCTAAAATTAATTCTGGGTCTACGATGCAGGCTTCTGTCTTCTTCGTAACGTATGCTCCATGCTCCCCTAACATTGAAGGCTCGTACACTAAGCTTAAGTCTTGGTACAGCCATTTTAGCGAACTGAGCGCCACACTTTCCGGTCACCCAACTGTCGTCAAGTAAGTAGGCATTTCTGTTTAACCCGAAGTTCGAGGACTTAGGCTAAACTTTCGCGTTTGCAGTCTACACCTCTCAGTCCAATCAACGCCTCAAACATCAACCAACTTTGGTATGATCTTCCGGTACAAGTTGAGTTCGATTCAGTCTCCTTGGTGCTTCTCTCTTTCCCTATCCTTCTCTGACCTACGTATACCCCTCTAATTCGACCTGTAGAATTCTAGACGGCGTCTCGGACCACCAAACTCACTACGGCCTCGAACTGGCACGACTAGCCGACCTGCCCGCAGACGTCCTCCGTGAAGGACAGCGCGTAGCCGAAACCCTCGATGCGCTGCAGAAGAGGCAAGAGGAAGAAAGTGAAGGTTCGCAGATTGCTATGAGGAGGAAGGTTTTGCTGAGGGTGAGTGATCGAACGCCTGCTACTGCCCTAGGATTTAACACCCATGTTCATCTAGCTCCGAACACAGCTCAAACAAGTCTACGAACACTCTACACTCCCAGACGACGATTTGCTAGATTACTTGAAGAGGTTCCATACGGATATCGCCAAGGCGTTCATTCACCTTTAGACATCTCTCGTCGTCGGCGAAAAACGGCAGACATGAGTAACTATGTAAACCGCAGTAGTGTGACGACGACGAAAAAAAGCAAATGCAAAATGCTATGTGATATGGATGCGTGTAATACATGTGCTGCTAGAATACAATTGGTGTGATAGAAATGCTCGGGGAATCAATATGACGTGGTATACGTGCAAGTGCGTGAGAGAGAGCCCGGGGAACGTGTGGGTGGAAGGAGGTCAGGGGAACGATCGATCGAAAATGCGAAGGGTGGGGGTATAGGTATATGTACAGATCATGTGTGCATGGTCGGAGCACTACAATAAGGCCAGTAGCAGCCGGTGATATTATAAGGCAAAGTTAAGGTTATATGGAATGGGTGTGATGTCGAACAGCAGGGGCAGGTCCGGGAAGGGAAGGCTATACGTGTACTCCAGCTACACGCAATAGCTCCCTAACTTCTGGTGAGTCGGGCTTCAACTCGGGTTGAAGCCCAGGCGTTATCGAGAGGTTGACGGCTTGTCGTTTTATTGTCGTGGTTACAAGGTATTTTCGGAAAATGCCCTTGAGAAGTAAAGGTTCAGTTAACGAAGAATAAGGAATAAAGTAGAGATAAGTACCCTGTCGGTGTACACGATCTCAACCTCGTCCACGATGATGCCTTTTCGCCATTTAGGCTTGCATCCATCGCCCTCTGCGACTTTCACCCACACACGAGTGCCACTCTAATTAAAAGTAATTGATCGGTTAGTTAGTTATACCGGGTAATGAAAGAGGTGAACATACCGATGGACACCAATGGAACGGCTCTTCTAGTGAATGAGGCTGCACGTCTAGCAGGGTATCTTCGATGGTATACGGTACCGTTTCTTTCCAATTTCGCAACCTCATTGTATAACGACGCGACGAAAAATCAATTGGATTCGTTCTATAGAGCGACGGGGACGAAAACGAGAGTGTCCGAGGACCAGCGGGGACCAAGTAGTATAGCTATCGATAGGAGGAGGAGACGGGAAGACAAGGTGACCAAGTCGAGCGCGGGGGGGNCGTTGGAGATGAGTCGTCTTGAACTTGTCAAGGCTCCCTATATACCCGTCGAGAAAGCCACTCGGGCAACCCACGAGGGTTCCAAGTTGAGAGATTAGATTGATACAAGAAAAAGAAAGAGACAGATATCGATCTCGAGTGCCCACAGAAGTGATCGCAACAATAGAGTGAAGCGATTTGGGGATTCTTGTTCTTACGAAGAGCGCCCATTTGTTGAGCCACTCAGCGGGAACAGTAGCAAGCTCCAGGTATGCGGATGATGGATTCTATCCGGACTGGTTGTGACGTGCCAGCAACCCCGCTTGCGGGTATCATCAAAGAGAATGCTGGCTGCGGCTCTGCCTATTGTGCTGGAGCCTTCCAGCGAGCACATTCCACAGCACCACGAAGCATCAGAATGGAGAGACACGAGATGAAGACCCAGGGTCTCCAAGCCACTCGAATGAATTTTCGGCGACGAGTGACAGTGACAGAAGTGGCTCGAAACAAAAGAGCGAGAGAAAGGAATCGCTTGAGCGGGGAAACAAAAGGGTAGCCGGAAATAGATGTTCTCCATTCCTGTCGTGATCAGGGCTTTCTTCCTCGTTTATCCTCTTCATCTTACGTCCTCTCAACCCACGATGCTCATTTGCTAAGATCGAATCATTTTAGTTACTCTTTTGTTGCTTTTCTCAGGCTGCCGGCGACCTGCTGATCATATCTTTCACCAAAACGCCACACTAACACATGAAGCTGTTCCGACCACTCTGCTGCAACGAGGGCTCGACTTTCCGTCTGGCCTGCCACCTTTCTAGTACTTTGTGGTCAGTTTCCGTTTCTCGTCGACCTAGCTCTCAGTGCTTCCTCGAATAACGGAAGAGCGCCATGGTAACCTTGCTTCTCGCCTTACACCCCGGGATCCACAGTTTCTTGCCTAGTTCTCCCAACACGCGGCTCAAATCGACCGTTTTTCTGGTTTCGCGAGCGCCTAATTAACCTTATGACCAGGAGCGTTGCACGGCCTCGGCGTCCTATGTCCAAAGGGCGGAAATGAACTGCAAATTCGAGCGACTTGCTGCGCCTCGCGCCAGTGGTACACTTCGTCCCTAGCAACTTTCTTGCTGGTTCTCTGAAATGTGCAATTGGCCACGAGTCTCATAAATACTTGGACTCAAGTGACAAGCGACTAGCCTCTCAACGCACTTCAATACCCCGCTTCACTCACCACCATCTTTATCCCTACTCGCCATCTCTTCGGATCAGCACCATGTCATTCAACGCCTCTACGCAGAGCAAACCCTCGAAGTCGGAGAAGGCAGCCTTTCCGCCTCAAACATCTTGCCACAAGAAATATTACATCAATGGGGGGGGACCTCTACATTTTGGTAAGACTCCGGAACGGGCTCTCTTCCCTTTCACCTCCACTCACGGCTTTCTCCTCTTCGACAACAGATCTCCCCCGTGTACTTCAGGGTGAACTCACACTTTTTCTCGAGTCCAGAAGGTACAGCCTTCTTCGAGAACTTCGTGCCTGTCGGCACCAAGCTCGACCCCAATGCTCTGCCTGGGACCGGCGGTCCCGAAAAAGCGATTATCATAAGGACTGCCACAGTTGAAGAATTTTGCAAATTTCTCTGGGTATTCTATAACGAGTACGTTACCGCCTTTCCATTCTTACTGGACCTTCAGGTGCTCAGATTGGCCGGCTAGAAAGATCGACGATTACTCTGAAGCTAACCTGGCAGATTGGTTCACCATTCTACGCCTCGCTCATGAGTGGGGTTTCAAACACGTCAAGACGCTCGCACTTAGATACATCAAGAAGCAGGACAACGAAATTCCGAACGTCGTCGACCGGCTCGTTGCCTACGAAAAGTACTCCCCGCCTATCGACACCCTCCTTCCTCTCTACATGGAGCTTATCGGGCGGGATGAATACCCTACTGAGGCCGAGTGCGAGCTTCTCGGTGACCACAAGGCCCTCAAAATTCATCGGGCCCGTGAAAGGTTGCTACGAGCGTCGAAGAAAGCTGGTAGTGGTCGCCTTGACCCAGCTCAAGTCAAAGCTATCGTCGTTGAAACCCTAGGCCTCAGCGGCGATCTTGCTGCCACCGGGACGATGCCCTTCAGCTCGAGTATGTCTTCAGCGTTTCTACTTCTTATAAATGCTGAACCGGTCTTTGGTCTGCAGAGCCCACACCTACATCCTCAGGCTCCAATTCCAAGGATACTGATGGCCCGAAACCCCACGCGACGAAGTCAGAGAGCACTGAGGGTAATCATGAGCCACCGAGTGTCTTCGACAACGGCGACTTGAACTTGAAGCCCAACTATGGTAAGAACGCCTGGAAGAACAAGGACAGCGGGGCCTGAACTTCCTTCATTGACGCAGCCGTCTCCCCGATTTCTACGGTATCATTCGACGAGCAAAATGTCAGCCGCCACTCTCTACCGACGTTGGCGCTCTTTTATTCCATCATCTCTCTGAACGTCGTGGTTTTCTGGAAGTTGCTGTAGTACTCGCTGTACACGTAGTTTATTATCTTGATACGAGTTTATCGTTTCCAGTCATCGAACCTCTTGACTCTGATGAGACTCTTCGCTGTCCCACTAGAGCCGTTGACGGTTCTCTGGCTGGTTGCTGATACGGATGGCTAATCGACTGACTGTTCGCCGACTAGCCCCTCGCTGAAGAGGATTCAACTGATTATTGACTACTTACTGACTAGCCTTGACCACACACCGACTAGTCATTGACCGACCATTGACTGCTTGCCGACTTGGCTCCGACTAGGCTTGACCGCATACTGACTGGTCAATGACGGTCATCATGATCAACCGGTTGCCGACTTTTACCTCACTGCCAGTGCTCCCTGACGGTCATCAACAGGTACGGGTCTGCTGCTGTCTGAAATTCACCGACTGGCCATCGACAGGTCAATCACGATTCAGCAATTTTGTGAACACGCTCTGTCTTCGCGCCTATCGTCAGATCTAGGGATGGACGAGCTGCCTCAAGGAGTTGCATTCTTTCTCTGCGATGGACGCCGACAAGAAGCCTTGCATGACGCCTTCAACCTTTCATACAAGGATGGTCAAGCAATGCCAGAAAACGACTCCTACGTTGACTCTTCAAGTTTGGATGAATTCATAGATCCTGATTGCCTCATATGACGCGAAGGAGGTGCGTTTTGGTCACGGCTCACGCTCGTTGTGACACTACGTGATGAATGCCACGGGTCTTTTCGATGTTTACTAGCTAGTGGACAATATCCACGATGTTTTTTGGCTTCCAGCACAAGGCGTTGCAGAATGCCCAATTTGCAGCTATCTCATTCTCGTCTCAGATCTCAATACACTTCCCTTCGTTAACTTTCGAGAGTCCGAAGGATGTGCCAACACGCGCAGCAGTTTCCACGGGGCCCGGAAGGAGCCCACATGGCCAAACACTGACTATATCGAGGTCTCATCTACCCGCTCAAGCCGTATATAAAGGGTCGATGGCCTCGAATCGATCTTTCCTTCCCACCAGTGTCTAGTTATGAAACCAGAGGCTAGAAACGCACTTCCGGAACTCTGGCTTCCAAAGCTATGTTCCGAACTCGCTGGTGCTCAATCTGTCGAGGACGTTCGAACTGTCCTCGACGGGTTGGGTGCCTCTTGGCTTTCTGACAATCAGGTTGAAAGTGTATTGAGACAACTCCTCGAAGCCACTGAGCATAAGCAGTTATTCGAGCTCGTATTGGCATGTAAGTCCTCTTCCAGTTCGCAGCCTATGATGTTTCAACTGATTCATCTCTAAAGATGGAAGTTGGTCTCGGCGCCTTTCAGCTTGGCTTTTGAAAAGCTTCCCGAAACACTCAGTCGACGAATTCCAGACCGTTATTCACAGCGAGATCCTTGAGAGGCTTTCGCATTCCCTATTTGCCCTTCCATGTGCCTTTGAGCGGGAAAAGCAGCTTTTCCTTTCGGAGGCCAGATTCCGAGTGGAGGCAATTCCCCATGTTCTGAAGTATATGGTCGATTTCGCTCTTGAAAAGACAGAAGCCCTCATGGATGTCGTTGAAGCCGACTCTGAAAGCTTCTTCATTGGAAAGAAACAAAAGCAATCCCATACAAAGAGCGGGCGCCAGATGGAGCGGCAAAATAGTAGCCCGAAACAGCAGCACCTCGCCCGGTTGAATGTTACTGACCCTAAGTCGAAGGAAGAAGCTTCCTCCAATGCCAGTCTTTTGTTAGATACATTGAAAAGGACATTCTCGGTACGTCTTATGCCAAATTGCATCACGTACAAGCCGCCTCATTCAATCACAGCGATACCTTGACCTTTTACGAGAACCTGAAGTCTACTCGACTATTCAAAGCATGTTTGTCGTTTCGGTCCCCACCAACACAGGCAATCACGAAGAAAGGAGCCAGCAACCTGCCAATGGCTCTGCTGCAGAAGTACCTGCAGACGTAACCCCGGACTCGGAGGCGTATCCTTGCGTCCAACCCATGTCAGAGTGCGTAAAATTCTCGACTGGTATGATAACTGGGTCAATCTGACGCTGTAATTCTTTCAGAGCACTCTATTTTGAAAGCGCCTCTGGGTTCGGAGACTGGCGCATATTGATCTCATCCCGCGCGGACGGAGATTTGCGTGAAGCTCGAAGGGGCGATGCAAAATTCTTCAAAATCGTCATCAGGAAGATTGCGTGAGTCCCCGGATACCACCGGTTGCTGCTTTCACAGAAGTTGACTTTCGCTAGTGAATTGTCTAACGGGCAGTTCTCTGACGACAATCAAACGCGATTGAACAGACCGAATATCCAGTTTCCGATCTACGCAGCGAAAGTGACTGGTGACAATCGGCTTGTTGTATGTTTCATCTTAGTGGTGTCTTTCCATCTCTCACTCTTCGCTAGTACCAAATCGACTGCATTCCGGAGTACAACAGTACCGTAAGTTTTCTGCTTATCTCTGCCAAAATGGTGCTCTGCAGTTTCTCACTTTGACGGCAGCTCGAGCGTCAAGGTATGATAGCATACTTTCCGTTCATTGACGGGGAAGTTAGTTGACGATCTCAGTTATCAAAATCTTTGGTATCTATCCCCGTTCTAAGATCAACAGGGGCTTCTGGGACTCGATGGGCTATCAACTTTCAAAGAAAGGGAAGGCATACCGCGATCGATGCACATTCAGGATGAAGCCTCATCATAAAGGCGACTATGTTATTCCACCGGCGACCTTCACTCCTCTTGGGAAAGAAGTTTCTGACAATAATATCATCCCCGAGTTACCGAAAGAAGATCTCGACGAGGTATGTCGCTAATGTATTTGATGATTGGTCATGTGCCTTTTGATACAAAAAATGTTTCGTAGATTCACTCACTACTGGTGTAAGTCCCGAGGTGTGCCCAAAAGGACGCGGGTGACTCAATCCACCCCTCTTAGTCTGGAGAAATTCGTCGCTCTATCCAAGGAATTGCTCAAAAGTAGGTCGCGCCGTTTGGCTTTGAATGCAATATACTGATTTGCATAGGCATCGTCGTTGACCTTGACGTCGCTCATGTCTTCGATGTCTCGTAAGTTCGATCCTTCTCCCGTACTTGAAACTGTTTCACTTGCCCTCTAGTCCCAGGGAGAGAGAAATTATTGAGCATCAAAACTCATGCTATGTTATTGGTCGGAGTGGGACGGGGTGGGTACCGTGAACCTCTCCGCAAATCTTCCTAATATTTCGGACAAGGAAAACGACTACGATGCTGTTCAAAATGCTCGGCATCGAGCGCGCCTATACCCAACACTCAGAAATCTCGCCAGTCTCTAGGCCCCGACAGATTTTTGTCACTCAGTCGCGTGTCCTTGCAACGCACGTTGAAGAATATTTCTCCAAGTTGTTGGCATCGCTCGCAGCGACCACGAAATCGAAAGAAGAGCTGAAGGAGATTGCAGAGCAACAGAAACTCCTGAAAGAGGGCGACGACGTACTTTACGATGTTGAGGACGACATGACATGGAAGGCTAATCTACCCCCAAAGTTTAGCTTGCTCAAAGACGAGCACTTCCCGCTATTTTTGACCTTTGAGCGAGTGCGTCTACCTCTTTTCTCATTAGAGATTTCCTTTTTGATGAATTCTTGCAGCTTTGCCAACTACTTCTAGGTGATGTTGAAAACGCTGGGGATGTCGGTGGCAACGGCAAGAGGCAATTGATCACATACGATGTCTTCCTCGAGCAATATTGGCCTCATTTCTCTCAAGGCTTGACAAAGAATCTTGGTAGGTCTTACTCATTTGCTGCGGAATTTACCTCATTTCGGCTCTTGCAGATCCCGCTCTAGTTTTCAGCGAGCTACTTGGTACGTTTTCCTTGTGAACAGACATCAAGCAGAGGACTAAAGCTCCACCATAGGTGTGATAAAAGGATCCGAGCAGTCGCTCAGCCATGAAACTCGATATCTGGATTTGACGACTTACACGAACCTCAGTCATCGCGCACAACATGTTTTCGCCAAACAGCGGGATCAACTTTATTCGCTATTCCAAGCCTACATGAAGTACAAGAAGCAACGTGGTGAATACGACACTGCTGATAGGTGGATATATGATCCGTATCATCCCTCTGTTTTCAGAAGTAACATCAACCTTCTCTTTAGAACACATCACGTTCTGAAGGCATTCGACGCGACAGGCGTCCCGGGGACGAAGATAGACTATCTGTAAGCCTAGCTTGAAGTCAATGAACCACCCTGATGTTGCTCCTTAGGTATGTCGATGAGGCGCAGGACAATCTCCTCATCGATGCAATGCGTAAGTATTGCACGGAGAAAGAGTATTTCTGCGATGCTAATAGTCCCTGCAATACCCTAGTTCTCCGATCGCTGTGCCGCAACCCCAACGGTCTATTTTGGGCTGGAGACACCGCACAGACGATTGCTATTGGAAGCTCCTTCAGGTTCAATGATCTAAAAGCTTTCCTGTACCGACTCGAGGTGTGTTTGCTTCGCCTTTCCGGAAATCGCTGGAGACCTCTGGCTTAATTATTTTTAGAGACGTCGAGAGCAAGGCGAAAGGGGTATAACACAATCCGAACTGCGCACCTTCCAACTCACCGTGAACTACCGCTCTCATGCTGGGATTGTTCGATGCGCAACTGCGGTAATCGAGTTGATTACCCATTTCTGGCCATACGCGATCGACTTCCTCGAACCTGAGCAGGGTGTTGTTGATGGTGCAAAACCAGTCTTTTTCAGTGGTTGGGACACCAACACAGTCCAATATGTCAGTACTCTAGCCGATTTCCCTTACTGTCATCTGACCCACTTTTTTCAGAAACAATTCCTATCCGGAAACTCGTAAGTACATGTTCAGCGTCATTTTTGATGCATCCTTTTGAATGACGCGAAATTCGCAGCGGCGAGAGAATTGAATTTGGGGCTCGACAGTGTGAGTCCCGCTCAAGACATTATTCAGTCGTGATATTGACAGGGAGCAGGTATCCTGGTGCGAGACGAGGCGGCCAAAGCCGAACTGCGAAAGCAAGTCGGCGACATTGGATTGATTCTGTCAGCGCATTCCACTGTCTTCGCAGTCAAATTGCTTACCCATAATCATACGTGGCTAGCACACTGTACGAAAGCAAAGGTCTCGAATTTGATGATGTAAGAGATGGTTCTGCAACACCGGGTGTGCACTAATCTGGTTTCTCAGGTCCTATTATACAGGTTCTTCGAAGATTCGACCGTGGATGTTAACCAATGGCGCGTTGTGTTGAACCTAGTCGAAGCGCCAACGGGACTTAATGCATATGCTCCCCGCTTCGACGAGGCGCGGCATGCGGGTGTCTGCAGTGAAGTCAGTCTGTCTATCATTTGACTGGTAAACTTCTCGTGTGACCGAAATTCTAGCTGAAATTCCTCTATGTTGCCGTCACCCGGTCGAGGAAAAACCTCTGGATCATTGATTGCTCAAACAAGGCTGAACCAATGAAGGTCGGTATACGCTCAGTGTTGCTCCTACTACTGTGTCTCACCTTCCCTCAGATGCTATGGGATTCTAAGGGATTTATCCAGAGCTGTGTGCCTGGCGGCGATGTTCCTCAACTTGCGGTGAGCTCGACTGCCGAGGAATGGGCCGCTACTGGTCGTACCATGTTTATCAATCGAAGGTACCTGCAAGCTGTTCATGCCTTCGAGCGCGCTGGCTTGTCTCGCGAGGCGAAGACCGCGTACATTCATCACCTCCGCGATATCGCGCGATCGATTCAGCCCATTAACAAAGAGGCCACATCTGCCAAGCGGGATGCATTCCGTCATGCAGCCGAATCCTTCTTAGAGGGTGCACGAGACGCAAAAGGCAAAGAGCAGCTTGTGCTTTACCACAACGCTGCCGACTGCTTTGAGAATGCAGGAAGCTGTGACGGCAATACGGAGGACTATAGCAAGGCAATTCGAGCGTACGAGGCTGCCAGTGAATACACGCCCACGGTCAGACTGTATATGAAGATTGAGAAGTTGGATGAAGCGGTCGATGTCATCAGAAAACATCGGCATGACGTTGACCAGGAGCTCGCGAAAAACGTGTGGGATGTCGCAAGGTTGTTCTACTTCAAGAACAAGGAACTCGAGTGAGTCTACGTGTCAATCCGATCAACTCTTTCTAACCAGGGTCTACACCCCAGGAAAGCGAAGACCTTGTTCGAGTCGGTCGACGAGGAGCTGGAGTACTTGAAGAAAGACATTCTCCTCAATGATTGTTACGCTGCTGTGCTTGCTGAACACGGCAAATACCAGGAGGCTGCTAATATCCATCTGCGGGAAGGGCGTATTACGAAAGCTATTAAAGTTCTTATAGACGACAAAGAAAACGAGGAATCGAAGCGTCAGGCGTATGATTGCATTCTTCAAGGGCTCTGGGAGAGCACTCCTTTCTCTCAGAAAATCAAGGACACTGACGACGCTGCTCCCAAATTCTTGCAATTCGCATCCAAATTGGGCCAGGACACTACGCTTCTCTCACCCACAAAAAAAGGATGAGGTAAATTCGGAGTTCTCCCAATTATACTTGACCGAAAACTCATATTCTTTTCGATAGTTGGAGCTGTTCCAGAGCCTGTGCAAATCCGATGACGCATCCGTATTCCGCCGGCTCGCCTATCGCTTCCTCGCTCGGAAGGAAATCAATCAAACCGTGTTCTGCTTTGACCGCTACTTCATCCAATTTCCGTCGACTTTGGAGATCACCAATGCAGACATGGTGGAAATTTTGAAAGATTTTCACCAATACTACCATTCATTTTGTGGTTTGATCTCACGGTTGGACCTGTCCGACAAGAATACGCAGAAACTTTTCGATTTCCGCCCAACCTCGACTGGAAGTACCTATCGGATCAAAATCAAGACTTGGTTGTACCGACGAGTCATTGCCAAGGGTACAGCGGTCAAGCCGCCAAGTTTTAGAAGAGAAGACGGATTTATTCTCATGTCGAGCATTGAACTTCGGCAATTCCTCGAGGCTGTTCTTTGGCGGCACCTGGAACGGCGAATTTGGGATGAAAACGGTCGCTGCCGGCGCATCCCAGTTTTCACTCCTTGCCTACCTTTCGTGATGAACAGTGAATGCCATCTAGTCAACTGTCCAAGACACCATGCCAATCGTCAAGAGTTAACGCAAGATTGGTTCAACTGCCAAGTCCGCATCCACGTTCTACAAATCCTCATTTATGGTTTCTACCTTCAAGTTTCAGACCGGACCCCGACTCCGAAGGACCGCAACAAGACTATCGAAGACAGACGGTGAGTATTGAGCCTCCCACTGCGCACCTCTGCATCAGGCCGGTTAAACACTCAATAGATACTGGATCCACCAGTTGTACGAAACGCTGAGGCCTGTAGCCCATTACCCGGGATCCGAGGCAAGCGTACGTTTGGCATTGAAAGTTCCTGAAGCCACCCAAGGCTTGCAAACTGTTACCAAGTGGCTCCGCGACATTCTTGGAAATCGGGAGCTTCCTATAGACAGAATGCTCTTGACATTCCTCTGCGAAGGGGCTTCGTTGCTCATGCTCTGTGACGTGAATGTGATGGATGATGACTTAATGAGGGCACCCCCGCTCAATGTATATGCAGGGCGACACTTCTTTTACAGGCTCAAGGGCACGGGCTACGCTGTTCCGGAACTCTATCAACGCTCGAAAGCAGTCGATCACAGCTTCATCTCGGCAGGAATACTTTTTTTCCAGTAAGTCAGTATTCCACTCTTTAGTCACCCCAACTAAGTCACCTTCCTTTAGGCAAGTTGTGGATGATAGAATTACCATCGAAATTAACGTCCTTTGTCAATTCGCCGAATTCCTCGCAGGATGCGTTATCCTCGCCCATTTGCGATTCAACCTCCACAGTGCTACTCTTCCTCGGGGTTGGATCTTGGCCCTTCTCCATCAAGTGACGAGGAGGGAACCGGGTTTCATGCTTCTTGGTAGGCTGTTGTGTTCTATGCAAGCACTCCTCCAGCTCTTGATCGCGGGGGAAGATACCAGTATGTGTACAGTTCCACCTCTTCCTAAATGGCTGTCCGAGCTCAAATTTGGTATCAGATTTCCTCTTGTTCGAAGGTCCAGAGTTTCCTGCCCTCCGTGGCCTCTTCATTCACAGGATGTAAGCATTCTATCTACTTTACCAAGACATGCACTCTAATCGTCGTTTTTCTCAGATGTCGGGCTATGGCTCTCAGTACGTTGATCCGTGAGAAGTTTAAAACCGAATTTAACGAACTAACACCCTGGAAACAGTTGGCTATAATATCCCTAACAAAAATCTTCGAGACGACATTTTGAAGATGCTGGACGTTAGGCGGGCAATCAAGGTCCATGAATGTACTGATCGCTTATTCAAAAGGTAGGACAATTGTTCTGAAACATCACAGTAGTTTCTCATCGTCCCGTCGATAGATTTACTACAGCCCGAAGTTGGGGAGGCATCGTTAGCGCCGTCCAGACCTCCTGCACCGGGTCTGACTTGGACGATATGGTCCAGCTCTGCTCAACTGGGAAACCAAGTCCTCAGGAGCCTCCACCCGAAGGTATCCAACGTGTCTTTTTCAAGAATCCGGAGGATATTCCTTCAATGCTATCCACGGGTCCATTGAGGGTACAAGCCGAATTCGAAGCAGTTATCCTAGACTCCTTGAAGTTACAAACAAGCGCCGAAATCGAGCAGCAGATCGAACAAACGGCAGAAGTAGTTGCCACTGACTTTATGGACCCACGGGACATCGTAGACCCTCTCCCTGACACCGCAGCACCCTTAGTGACTGATATCACTCAAGAACAGAAGGATGTTGCATTCCGCCTGCTAAAAAGCTACCGAAAGCGTATTCGTGAACAGGAGCTGGAAAACAGCAAGAGCGCCTCACGTGAAATATACGATTCGTATTTCGAAACCTGCCTGAATATGGCCCTGGATACAAAGCGGATGCAGTGGCCCCATGGCTTCTACTATCGGAAGCTCTATCTGGGTCTGGTTCCGCACCTTTTGACCTGTGCCAAAGCAATCGAATTGTATGCGCAATCGGAGAAGACGAAGACGAAGCAGGGATACAAGGAGGATGGGAAGCAGGGATACAAGGAGGATGAAAAGCTGGACTATGATAGTTTGAAACAAAAGATGAACGAGCTTGTGTACGCGCCCACTTCACCCTCAGCCCCTGATCCAACTAAAATCCACTTCGATTTAGGGATATCTTGAAAGTCTGCAAGAAACTCGCTCTGCGACTAGATCCGTCGTCGGAGGTCCACAAGAAGCGGGACATAGAAGGCCTGAAGAAGCTGGTGCGCGAAGTAGAGGCGCTCGTGAACCGTGTGCCTTCGGGGGCTGGCCTCGACATCCACTTCAATCTCCAACTCGCGATCAAGGCTATAATCACGAAGCCGACACCCAAAGCAAAGTCGAAGCCAAAGCTGAACATGGAGGACGACCTTTCGTACTGAATGTCTCGAGCTCGCTAACTATGTCGCTTTTTTTTCTTGTTCTCTTGCAAAGTCATGAACCGCACTTTACTTTTCTCTAGGAATGCGTAGCAATAGTCAAATATTATAAATTTACAAGCGCGCTAACAACCGCTAACAACAGTACGGAATGTGAAAAATAAAAGTACCCTACCAGTTCCCAATCTCTCTCTTTCCAGCCTGCCTGATGCAGAGTTAGGATATCTCCTGGACCGGTTTCGTTGAAGGAAGGTGTCAGGATTACAGTCACCGTCTTTCAGCATGGGTAGGCGAGGGGAAAGGACCTTGATAGTTGGAATTTGAGATGTCTCTAACAACGCTCACACGGTCGGGTCTCGAAATGTCGCCCATCAATCGAAACAGACGCTAAGCTAAACCCGGTCCTGTTTCGGACCCGTCTTTCCCTCTAGGCACTTTGTCGACTCGCAACGATATCGATACTGGAACTGCTCAATCTCCAGCTTCCCCTCAGAGCCCCCGCCACCTGGTGTACTACCGCGAAGACGGCGACTTGTATATCTTGGTGCGTGGTTCCTTCTCTTTTAAGAACCCACACTCACACGTATATGCAGACTCTTTTCGCCTGGTTTCCCCAAGACCTTTCTGAGGCTTTCGACGACAGACACCCAATCGGTCCAACCATCAACACTTGGCCCAGCGTATGCTTGTTTTGACTTCGAAACAGTACCTCTCAGCGATGCCACCCCGAACAGGAAAAGTCTGGTGCACGCTGTTCCTGTCGACTGAAAATGCTTTGATTTATCAACGTGTATCACGACCTTTTACCGCGGTCCTCGAAGATTGACAAGGATGGAATCTATGACCCAGTACCGCACCCACCTTCGAGCCAACGAAGAGATCCCCGACACATCAAACCGTCTCTGCGAGCACGAGTCTTGCAATCTCCCAACATCATTCAAGGACTCTACATTCAGCTTTGCACTGGGACGAGGGCCTTTTGGAAGGCGAATTGGACCGACTTGATATCCTGCCGGAGAACGAATGGGCTGCAAGGTCCAGCGCGGCCTTGAAGGCTACTTTCAAGCAAGCAAGCTCATAAATTGGGAAGAGAACTAGGCGATCCTGTTAAGGAGTCGATTATCGTTGGTGGCCTCGGGGTAGCCGCCCAGCCTACATACATGGTACGTCCTTAGGCCTCATCCGTCGTTCCTCGTTCCCTTTTACCTTCATGTCTGAATCCTCATCCAACAGGCTCCCAATCGACCCGCTGATCTTCCACCACACCGGTTGTGGGGATATCTACATCCGGGTATGGCTCTGTCGAATTGCTTCGCTTCTTTTCCCCTTGAAGAGAGTGCCGGGGATAATCATGAGCCACCGAGTGTCTTCGGCAATGCCGACTTGAGCTTCAAGCCCAGCTGTGGTAAGAATGCCTGGAAGAACAAGGGTAACGGGGCTCCTCAACTGACGCAGGCGTTTCCTCGATCCCTGCAATATCCTTCAACAATCAACATGTCAGCAAGTACCTTTTACTGATGTCGGTGCTCGTTTATTCCATCACAACGTTGCATTTTTCTGGAAGTTGGTGTAGTACGCGTTGTACACGTAGTTTATAAACATTTTTGTCACACACGATTTATCGTTCCCAGTCATCGAACCGCTTGACTCTGATGAGACTCTTCGCTGTCCTACCAGAGCCATGGACGGTTCTCTGGCTGGTTACTGATGCGGAAAAGCTCACCGACTGACTTTTCACTGACTAGTCGACGACCTCGCTGAGGAGGATCTAATTGCTCATTGATCGACTGCTTGCCGGCTAGGTTCAACCACGTACTGACTGGTCAATGACTGCTAGGTGATTGCTATCAACCACGGGTCTGCTGTTCGCTGACATTCACCAACTGGCCATTGACAGGTTAATAGCAGTTAAGCCAACTTGTGGACATCATATCTTCGCGTACCGTCTAGATATAGACGAACTTCCTCAAGGAGTTGCGTTTTTTTTCTCTGCGGTGGGCTTGTACCCGAAAATGCCTTGCATGACACCTTCGACCCAACCTACTCCCATTCCACCTTCCTTATTCACAGATGGTCGGGCAATGCCAGAAAACGAGGCCGAGATATGACGCGAAAGGGTTACGGTCACGGCTTGCTCTGTGTGGCACTACATGGTAAATATCACGCGTCCTTTCAATGTCTGCAGTGGACTGTATCCACAATCTTGGCTTTCAGCACAAGACGTCGGAGAACGTCTAATCTACAGTTATATTTCTCATCCTCATGCCAACGCGTCCCTTCGTCATACCTCTAAAGGATATGTAAACAAGCGCAGCCGCAGTTTCCACGAGGCCGGGAAGAAGTCCACACTAGCAAACACTGACTATATCGAGGTCTAATCTAGACGCTTGAGTCGTATATAAAGGGTCGAAGCCCCACAATCGACACTTCCTTCCCACCAGTGTATAGCTATGGAACCAGAAGCTAGAAACGCACCTCCGGAACGTTGGCTCCCAAGCCTATGTTCCCAACTCTCCGGCGCTCAATCTGTCAGGGAGGTTCAAGCCATCCTCGACGGGTTGGGTGCCTCCTCGCTTTCCAATAGTCAGGTTGAGAACGTGTTGAGACAGCTCCTCAACGCCACCGAGCATAAGCAGCTACTCGAGCTCGTGCTGGCATGTAAGTCCTCGCCCTTTTTCATCGTTGATGATATTTTGACCCACTCGTCTGGTAAAAGGTGGTAGTTGGTCTCAGCGCCTTTCGGCCTGGCTTTTGGAAAGCTTCCCGAAACCCTTGGTGGACCAATTTCAAACTTTCATTCATAGCGAGATCCTTGAGAGGCTCTCCGTTTTCCTCCTTTTCCTTCCATGCGCACTTGAGCGAGAAAGGCAGCTTTTCCTTTCCGAGTCCAGATTCCGAGTGGAGAGAATTCCTCACGTTCTGAAGTATATGGTCGATTTCGGCCTTGACACAACAGAAGACATTGATGATGTCGATGAAGCTGATGCTGAGGGCATCGTCGTTGGAAAGAAACAAAAGCAATTTCAGCAGATGAAAGCGCATGAGACAAAGAGTCTGAGCCAGCAGGACCTCTCCCGGCTGAATGTCACCGAACCTTGGACAAAAGAAGAGGCTTCCTGCAACGCCGAGGTCTTGTTGGATATGCTGAAAGGCACTCTGTCGGTATGTTTCCTATTGTCGAGTCGCATCACCTGCATTCCATCTCATCAAACCACAGCAATACCTCGACCTTTTACGAGATCCCAGTGTCTGCCTGTCTATTCAGAATCTGTTCGTTGTCCTGACCCATCCCAACACGGGTAATCACAAGCAAACGGGCCCGCAACGCGCAAATGACCCTCCTGTAGAAGAAGCACCTGTCGACCCAGCTCCGGTTGCATATCCTTCCGTCCAACCCATGAAAGCGTGAGCAGGCAGTGCTTGTCTAGCAACGACCAGGTCAAATCTGACGTTACAACTCTTTTCTAGGGCCCTATATTTCGAAAGCGCTCCTGGACTCGGAGAATGGCGTATATTAATATCCACCCGCGCTGACCGAGAGCTAAGGAAAGCTCGAAGAGGCGACACCAAGTTCTTCAAGAGTGTTATAAAAAAGATCGTGTACGTGCCCATCACGCCATCCGTGCTTTCATGGAAATTGACTCTTGCATAGTCACCTGTCTAAGGGACGTTTCCATAAAGACAATCAAAGGCGTTTGAATCATCTCGATGTCCAAGTTCCTGTCTATGAGGCAAAATTGCCGGATGACCATCGTCGGCTCGTTGTAAGTCTTATCCCAGTAACGTCTTTAACTCTCGCTCTTACCCTGTGGACAGTATCAAATCGACTGCATTCCAGAGTATGACAAAGACGTAAGTTTTCTATATTTCTTCGCCACGATCGTGCTCTGGAATTTCTCTCTTTGGCCGCAGCTTGAGCGTCAAGGTATGATATTAGTTTCCTTAACCATGCCTCACAAAGACGTTGAACGTTGATGATTTTAGTCGTCAAAATCTTTGGTATCTATACCCGGGCTCAAATCGAAAAGGACAAACGCTTCTGGGACTCAATAGGCTATCAGCTTTCACAGAGAGGGGAAGAATACCGTCATCGATGCACGTTCAGGGAAGAAGCCTATCAAAAAGGCGACGGTGCCATTCCACCAGCAGAATTCCACCTTCAGGATCTTGAGCAAGAGGCTTCTGGCAGCAACACCGTCCCTGTATTACCTGAAGAAGACCTTGAAGAGGTACGTCACTATATGTTATCAGAATGTCCCTATCGTTTTTGACAAATTGAATTTTTGTAGATTCATTCATTACTCGTGTAAGTCTCAAGAGGCATCTCGAAGGAGTAGCGCTCACCCAGCACACCTCTCCTAGTCTGGAGAAATTCGTTACTCTATCAAAGGAGTTGCTCTACAGTACGTTGCGCCGTCCGTCTTTGAGTGGAATGCACTGATCGGACTTGCATAGGTATCTTTGCCGACCTCGAGGTCGCTCATGTTTTCAACGTCACGTAAGTCCAGTCACTCTTCTACACCATCAAATCGTTTAACTTCTCTGTAGCCCTCAGGAGAAGGAAATAATCGAACATCCAAACTCATGCTACGTCCTTGGTCGGAGCGGAACGGGGTAGGTCCTTTGCTTTCTCTTCACAAATCTTTCTAACCTTTTGCCATAAGGAAAACGACAACGATGCTATTCAAAATGCTGGGAATCGAGCGCGCCTATACTCAACATTCAGCAGCATTGTCAGTCGCTAAGCCTCGACAAATCTTTGTCACACAATCCCGCGTCCTTGCTACACGCGTTGAAGAGTATTTCTTGAAGTTGTTGGAATCGCTTGCCGCAGGCAAGAAATCGAATGAAGACCTGAAGGAGATGGCAGAGCAGAAGAAAGTGCAGCCAGAGGGCGAAGAGGCGCTTTACGACGTCGATGACGACGTGATGTGGAAGGCTGGTCTACCGAAAAAGTTTAGCTTGCTCCAAGACGAGCATTTCCCGCTGTTTTTGACCTTTGAGCGAGTGTGTCCACCTCTCATGTCAGTATAATGAGTTCCTTGTTGATGAGTTCTTGCAGCTTTGTCAACTCCTGGAAGGCGACATCGAAAACGCCGTGGGCATCACTAGCAACAGCAAGAGACAATTGATCACATACGACGCCTTTCTTGATCAATATTGGCCTCATTTCCCTCAAGGATTGACAAAGAATCTCGGTAGGTCTTTCTTGTTACTTGCCGCAAATTTTACCTCATCGTGAGCCTTGCAGATCCTGCTCTCGTTTTTAACGAGTTCCTAGGTATGTGAATCTCTGAACGGGCATCGAACAGAGAGCTAAGGTTTTACCACAGGCGTGATCAAGGGATCTGAACAATCTCTCGATCATGCGACAGGATATCTGGATCTGACGGGCTACAGGAACCTAAGCCATCGCACGCAGCATCTCTTTGCCAATCAGCGGGATCGAATTTATTCGCTTTTCCAAGCCTACATGAAGCAAAAGAAGCAACGTAGTGAAATTGACTCCGCTGACAGGTGTGTGCATTATACATGCTATTCTTAGATTCTATCAGTACTAAAATTGGTCATATTACCAGAACACACCGTATTCTGAAGGCTTTTGACGCAACAGGTATCCCGGGAAGGAAGATAGACTATCTGTAAGCCAGTTTTGTCTTTACAAAAGCTCAACGGACCATCATTGATGTTGCTTCTTAGATGTGTTGACGAAGCTCAGGACAATCTCCTCATCGATGCAATGGGTGAGTATTGGGCGGAGAAAGGGTATTTCTGCAACACTAATGAGCCTTCATTCCCTAGTTCTCAGATCGCTGTGCCGCAACCCCAACGGTCTATTCTGGGCCGGAGATACCGCACAAACCATTGCCATCGGAAGCTCCTTCAGGTTCAACGATCTAAAGGCTTTCCTGTACAGATTTGAGGTATGTTCACTTTCCCTTTGCGTAAATTGCAAGAGACCTCTGACGACTTGTTTCTAGCAACGTCGAGAGCAAGGCGAAAGGGGTATCACACAGTCCGAACTGCGGACCTTCCAACTTGCCGTGAACTACCGCTCTCATGCTGGGATTGTTCGATGCGCAACTGCTATCGTCGAGTTGATTACCCATTTCTGGCCATATGCGATTGACTCTCTCGCACCTGAACGGGGTATTGTCGACGGTGCAAAGCCTGTCTTTTACAGTGGTTGGGACACCAACACAGTCGAATATGTGGGTACTCCAGTCTTTTTCCCTTACCATCGTCTGACTCGCTGTTTCAGAAACAATTCCTTTCCGGAAAGCCGTAAGTATATCTTCAGCCTCATTTCCAATATACCCTTTTGAACGACGCAAAATTCATAGCGGCGAGCAAATTGAATTTGGGGCTCGACAATGTGAGAGTCGCTCAATATTCCTTTTGGCTGATATTGACGAGAAACAGGTATCTTGGTGCGAGATGATGCGGCAAAAGCCGAGCTGCGAAAGCAAGTCGGAGACATCGGTTTGATTCTGTCAGTATTTTTTTCGCTGTCTTCGCATTCAAATTGCTTACTGGTTGTTGCAACGCTAGTACACTGTATGAAAGCAAAGGTCTCGAGTTCGATGATGTAAGAGAGGGTTCTTGCAGCTTCAGGCACGCACTGATCGAATTTTTCAGGTCGTGTTGTACAAGTTCTTTGAAGACTCGACTGTGGATCTCGTTCAATGGCGCGTCGTGCTGAATCTGGTCAAAGTACCAAGAGGACAGAGCATTTATGCTCCCCGCTTCGACGAGGAGCGGCATGCAGGGGTCTGCAGTGAAGTTAGTCTGTCTGTCATCTGCATCACACAGCTCTCGGTTGACCGGTATTCTAGCTGAAGTTCCTCTATGTCGCCATCACTCGGTCGAGGAAGAACCTCTGGATCATTGATTGTTCTGATAAGGCGGAACCAATGAAGGTTAGTATCCATTTACATCATCTACCGCCCTGTCTAAGTCTCTGCTAGATGCTCTGGGAATCCAAGGGGTACATCCACAGCTATGTACCTGGCGGAGACGTTCCTCGACTTGCACAGAAATCAGATCCCGAGGAATGGGCTACCGCTGGTCGTACCTTGTTCACGAATCGAAGATATCTACAAGCCATGCACGCTTTTGAGCGCGCCGGAAGGGCTCGCGAGGCCAAGATTTCGTACACCTATTCCCTCCGTGATACCGCCCGTTCAATTAGGGTCATTAGCAAAGAAAACATAACTGCCAAGCGCAATGCACTCTGCTCTGTCGCCGAATCCTTCTTGAAGTGCGCACAGGACTCGAAAGGCAAAGAGCGTCGCGTTTTCTTCCATAACGCAGCCGAATGCTTTGAGGAAGCGGGAAGTTGTGGTGACAGTATGGACGACTATGAGAGGGCTGCCCGAGCTTACAAGGATGCCAAGGAATACAATACTGCCGTCAGGCTGTACAAGAAGACCGAGATGTTTGACGAAGCAGTTCACATCATCAAAAACCATCGGCAGGAGGTCAACAAAGGGCTTGCAAATAATGTAGAGGAAGTAGCAAGGTTGTTTTACTTCAAGAAAAAGGATTTCAAGTGAGTTTGCGTGCCAGTCTCATGGAGTCTTTTTTAATCGTGGTCGAATTTACAGGAAAGCAAGGTCCTTGTTTGAGTCGGACGAGGAGCAGCTCGAGTACCTGAGGGACAACATTCTCCTTGATGACTGTCACGCTGCTGTGCTCGCTAAACTCGGAAGGCACAAAGAGGCTGCGGAGATCCACATGGAAGAAGGCCGCACCATGGAAGCTATCGACACCCTTTTAGATCACAAGGAAAACAAGGAATCGAAGCGTCAGGCCAACGATTGGATTTTTCAAGGGCTCTGGGAGAACACTTCCTTCTCGCGGAAAATCGAGGATACTGACGCCGCTGCTCTCGAATTCCTGCGGCGTGCGTCTAAAGTGAGCAAGGATGCAAAACTATTGTCGCCCACTCGGAAGGATGAGGTGAGTTCTGAGTTCTCCCATTTCTCCCCCGTCGACTCACATTCCATTCCATAGCTGGAACTGTTCCAGAGCCTACGCAAACCTGATGGCGCATCCACATTCCGACGGCTCGCGTATCGCTTCCTTGGCCGAGGAGACAAACATCAAACCGTGCTATGCTTTGACCATTACTTCATCAATTTTCCGTCAACTTTGGAGATCACCAACGCAGACATGGTCACAATTTTGGAGGATTTCGGCCAATACTGCCGTTCCTTCCGTGATCTGATCTTGTGCTTGGACGTGACCGACGAGGATACGCAGAGGCTTTTCAATTTTCGCCCAGTCCCAATTGGAAATGCCTATCGGGTCAGAACCAAGACCTGGTTGTGCGAACAAATCACGGACGCGTCGACCAAGCTACAAGTTCTAGAACGCGATGATGAATTTATAACCGTATCGAACAATGAGCTTCAGCATTTCCTTCAGGCCGTTCTTTGGCAACGACTAGAACAACGCATTCTCAATGAAAACAGTCTCTGCCATAGGATCCAGGTTTTCACTCCTTGCCTACCCTTTGTAATGAACCGCGAATGTCACCGAGCCAACTGTCCAAGACACCATGTCAATTATCAAGAGTTGACCCAAGATTGGTTCAACCGTCAAATCCGCATTCACCTTCTGCAAATCCTCATTTACCATGTCTACCTTGGGATCCCAACTCCAAAGGATCGTGACCGAACCATTCAAGACAGACGGTATGTGTCAGCCTTTCTCTCCGCGTTCAAGACTTGTTGAGTCTCTTGATAGGTACTGGATCCATCGGTTTCACGAAACACTGAGGCCTGCAGCTCATTACCTGGGCTCGGAGGCAAGCGTACGTCAGGGACGGTCGAAAATTCCCGAAGCTGTGCTGGGCTCGCAAACCGTCGTAAGATGGCTACGCGACATTCTCGGAAACCGGGAGATGCCCTTCGACAGAATGCTTTTGACATTTCTCTGCGAAGGAGCGTCGTTGCTGATGCGCTTTGACCCGAATGCGAGGGTTGACCTTATGAGGGCACCGTTGCTCGGCGTATTTGAGAATGAACGCTACTTTTACAGGCGCGAGGGCACTGTCTACGTCGTTCCAGAGCTCTATCATTGCTTAAGAGCCGCTGATCGTAGCTTCATATCAGCGGGAATTGTCTTCTTCCAGTAAGTCAGCATTTCACTCTTCTTTCTCAGCAATCTAAGCTGCGTTTAGGCATATTGTGGACAAGAAAATCAACATCGACATCAACGTCCTTTGTCACCTGGCCGAGTTCCTTGCGGGGTCCGTTATTCTCGCTCGGGTGCGATTCAACCTCCACTATGTTGTTCTTCCTCGAGGCTGGATTTTGGCTCTCCTCCGTCAAATCGTAATGAAGGAACCCGACACCATGCTCCTTGATAGGCTGTTGCTTTCTATGAAATCACTACTCGAAGGTTTAGTGAAGGGTGGTGAAGAAGCCAGTACGTTGGATTTGCCGCTTCTTTTCAAAGTATCATTCGAAGCTGAGCCTGTCATCAGAGTATATTTTGTACGAAGGTTACAACATCGCAGGCTACCCGGCGCTCAGGACCCTTTTCATGCATAGGATGCAAGTATTTTGTTCACCTTCTCAGAGATTTTCTTTTTAATAGCTATTCTTCCTTCAGATGTCGGGCGATGTGTCTCAGTACGTTAACCCGGTCAGAGAGATTGAACTTCACTGGCTAACGTTCTGGGTACAGTTGGCTATAACATCCGCAATAGAAACCTCCAGGACGAGATTTTCCAGATGCTGCAAGTTTTGCAGGAAACTGGCAAGCATCACTCGTTTAGACGGTATGATGATCATCTCTCAAAGGCACTCAAACGTGGTTTCTCATTTTTACGTCGGTAGATTTGCTACAGCTCGAAGTTGGGGAGGCATGTTTGGAGCCGTCGAGACCTCTTGCACCATGTCTCACTTGGACGAGATGGTCCAGCTTTGCTCAATCGAGAAACCGAAGCCTCAGAAGCCTCCATCGGAGGGTATTCGGCGTGTCTTCTTCAAGAATCTGGAGGACGTTCCTGTAGTGCTATCCACGAGTCCGCTGAATGCACAAGCCAAACCATTCGTACCAAGCACCTTGGAGTTGCGAGTGAATGTGGAACGTGGTAGTAACTCAACTGTCGAAGGACAAGGCGGAGATGCCGCCGAAGTTGAGCAACCGGAGGCGGACGTTACAGACCTCGTCGACTCTCGCAATATTGTGGATTCGCTAGCTAGCACCGCTGCGCCATTGTCGGTAGAGCATATTTCGCAAGAGCAGAAGGGCGTGGCACTGTGCCTCCTTAAGAAGTACCGACAGCGTGCGAGGAACCAGAAGCTGGAGAAGAAAAAGACCCCAACGCAAAAAGATTGCGATTCCTACTTCGAAGCCTGCCTCGAGCTAGCACTGGATCGAAAGAAAATGCAATGGCCGCACGGATTCTATTATCGGAAACTGTATCTTGGGTTGGTTCCTCACCTTTTGGCATGCATAAAAGGAGTGGGGAGCTACGCGTTTTCGGCCAAGGCCAAGGCTAAGAAGCGGTATCGAGGGGATGAGAAACAGGACTACGATGGGATGCACAAGACGACAAACGAAATAGTGTAAGTCAAGTCTCGACTTCTTGAATCCACTTTACTAACAGCGTCCATCAATTAGAGCCATCCTCAAGGGATGCAAAAATCTTGGCTCACGACTGGACCCGTCCTCAGAGGTTCACAAAAAACGGGACATCGAAGGTCTGAAGCAGCTGGTGCGCGAAGTAGAGGAGCTTGTGAACCGTGTGCCTTTGGGTACTAGCCTCAACATCCACACCCATCTCCAACTTGCAATCAAGGGTATACTCAGAGAGCCGAAACCGATCAAAGCAAAGCCGAAACCAGAGTTGAACGTGGAGGACGACCTTGTATAAATTGTCTTGCTAACCATGCCGCTTTTCTTCTTCCTCCGTTGCGAAATCACAAACTGCACTTTGTAGTAATAGTCCAATCCGCTGTACAATCGTGCTAGGAGTATAATAGTATGAACACGTCAAGAATACTGACAGGGCCTCGAAACCAACATGGCGTCGGCATTTGTTGAACGGTTATGACCACAGGTTTGCTGGCCTAGTCTCCTGTAGCCAGACTAACGATTCCCGCGTCGTTATGATCAGTAAAAACACATTCGTCAGCATCGCTGGCCGCGATGTTTCTCCTGCACCCGCTTGATCATGGTGAGGAAGGAGGGAGGGCACGATGTCAGGACCACGAATCAATGCCTGTTGGCATGAGTAGGCGAGGGAATGATTGGAGATGGGAAGTAATACGGACCTCTAGTTGGAATAACGAGACTCGTGTCTTGTAGCAGACTCACTGCACTGTTGAGGGAGGCTCCGAGTCGTTCTTCGTTGCGATTGTCCTTCTCTAGTACCAATGGTGCATCCGGTTGGTGAGTCACTCGACCAAGCTTGCAAGGTATTTTGATATGCGGACAGCAAAGGAACGCATAGTCTTTCTGCGATTCCGAAACGTTGGAGGCGGAGGGAGAAGCGGAAGAGTTGGCCAAATTGATGCCATCATTCCTGGCAATCCTTGCTCCTTCGTTGCAGACAGCGGAATCGTCGAAACTCTTGGTTCATTCGAACAGCAAGGATCTCAAGTCTGCTACGTATAGCTCACAAAACCTCGGCATTAACCTCCAAAATTGAGTCTTTCTTGCACCAATCCGCAAATTCGTCCGGAGCTCTCTCAACATGCGCTTTGGATTCTCGAAAAAGCGGAGCTTCCTGGGCACCTGTGTCCTTCTTGGGCCCTTCTCTTAGTCGTATATGCGCTGAACGTACGTCGTCTGTCTTCGAAGTGGTCGCTTTGCTATTGTCTTTCATGGGTTGTGCGGCGAAGGTTGACAAATCGAATTGGATAAAAGGCCTCTCAATGATTCCCTTGCCCTCCACCTCCAAGCACTATGACTACTCGCATTGATACCACATCCACTGGAACTCCTCAGTCTACAGGCTCCCCTCAGAGCCCCCAAACTGTGCGCCACTCGGTATACTACCGCGAGGGCGGCGACTTGTTCATCTTGGTGCGTGGTCCCTTACCAGACTTTGATATTTGTTTCTAACACATAACCTATCTACTCTTGTAGATATCGCATATCATTTTTAGACTCCATTCGGCTGATTTCCCGAGAACCTTTTTTGAGGCTTTCAACAACGGTCTGCCGCTCGGCCCTACCATCGATACATGGCCCGGTGTAGGCGGTTGCTCCGAGTTCAAGAAGGCCATCATCATACCTCTCACCGACGCCACTCCTGAACAGTTCGCAAAAATCGCTTGGGTTTTGCACAATCCGTGAGTTGCCCGGGCATATACTATTCATATTCCTGTCAACTGAAAGCGGTTGGAATTTACCAGTTTGTACGACGACTGGTCAGCTGCGACGCTTGAAGACTGGTTTGACATCGTTCGACTAGCCGACAAATGGGGGTTTACAAACATAAAAACCATGGCCTTGCGTCGCATCCATCCTCGAGCTCAAGGGGAGATCCCTGACTTATTGGAACGACTTTGCAAGTATGAGTTTTATAAACTCCCCAACGACATCATCCAAGAGCTCTACATCGAGCTATGCACCCGGGACGAGGGGTTGTCTGACGACGAGTTCGATCGGTTAGATAGCCTGCCTCGGGGAAAGATGGGCCGCCAGGTTCAACGAGGTCGTGAAGCTTGCTACAAGGCGCGCGCTGAAAATGGAGGGAGAGAACTAGTCGATTCTCGCAAGAAAGCGATCATTGTTGGTGCCCTTGGCTTAGCCAGCAGACAACCCTCAACTGCCTCTGTTGGTACGTCTATATCCGCCCTTTCCTCCTCCCCTTCCATCCTCACATCTCTCATCCTGTCACGTAGGCTCCCAACCGACCTCTTCCACTGCCTCCAACTCGAGCAGCTCAACTACTACGACCAACACCTCCCCCACGGCAAACGCAACGCAAAATGGGAAACCCTCATGTGACACTTCAAGCACGACCCAGACAGGTGGAGGCTCTGCCTCTAAGCAGAAAGAATCATCCAACAATGCTCAAGGAGGTAATCGGGGTGGAGGTGGACCACAAGGACAAGGAGGATCCAGTGCGTCCCGTGGCAAGAACGGTCAGACCTAAATGTTAACCAGCTCTTATGGTGCCGATCGTGCTTGTCTTTCTTGCTGTTCCATAGCTCTTGCCACTCAAAAACAGAATGGTGAACCTCATCTACTTCTGGAAATTTCCCTAGAATATATATAGACGTTTTCATCATGGAATAAGCTTGCAGTCTACGCAGTTACAGTCGTTTGCATAACAATCTGCGCGANTTTTTTCTCTCCTCTTGTCGTTTGACAGGTTGATGTGACCAGTAGTGAGTAATATCACGCTTGCTAGTCGTAGTGCTTCGAGGCAGAGTTGGTATGACGTATATGAATATTTGCTAAATAAGAGACATGAACTTGAACATTGAGCTGAGATCTGGTGACTAGATTCCACCGCATTTGGTGTGTGACCCGGCTAGCTTGCGCGCTCAAAAATCGAATCGCGCAGATTATTATGCAAACGACTGTAACTATAAACGTCAAAGACATCTTTGTGATACAAAAGTTCTTGTGGAATATCTCACTATAAATATGTCTGTAGCAACACGACTGCCAACCCTAAGGCCTGAGGAGTGGAGTGGCAGGGCAAGGCGTGCCACGACCGTTATTGCCTCTTCGAATGGACGCGAAAATAGGGGTGCGTTACAGTCACAGCTCACGCTCCGTGACACTAGTACGCGGCAAATGTTATGTCCCCTTTCAACGTTTACTGTGAACTCTAGTTGTGATTTTTTGGCTTTCAAATTTCACCATAAGACGTTGCAGAATGCCAGCTTCGCCTCAATTCTCCCTTTTGTTAATCCTCTAAAGGTTATGCGAAACGAGCGCAGCAGTGTCCACGAGGCCCGGCAGAAGCCCACACTGCCAAACATTGACTATATTGGGGTCTACTCGATGCGGTCAAGCCATACACAAAGGGTCGGCTTCGAGTCCATCTTACCATCCTGCCAGTATCTAGCTATGAAACCTGAAGCTAGAAACGCACTTCCAGAGCGTTGGCTCCCCAAACTATGTTCCCAGCTCTCCCGCGCTCGATCTGTCGAAGCGGTCCAAGCCATTCTCGATGGGTTGGATCGTTCACTTTCTGATAATCAGGTTGAGGGTGTGTTGAGACAGCTTCTCGACGCCACCGAGCATAAACAGTTGCTCGAGCTCGTATTAGCATGTAAGGCCTCGTCCTTTTCATCGTCGATGGTCTTTCTACTGATTCGTCTACAACAGACGGAAGTTGGTCTCAGCGCCTTTCCGCCTGGCTTTTGAAAGGCTTCCCAAAACACCCGGTCGACGAATTCCATACTTCCATTCATAGCGAGATCCTTGAAAGGCTCTCGCATTTCCTGCTTTCCCTTCCATGTGCCTTTGAGCGCGAAACACAGCTTTTCCTTTCAGAAGCTCGATTCCAAGCAGAGAGAATTCCCGGCATTCTGAAGTATATGGTCAATTTCGCTCGTGGCAACACAAGAGTCATTGTGGATGTCAATGAAGCTGACTCTCGTGGCTCTGTCACTGGAAAGAAACAAAAGCGAGCCCATCGGAAGCAAGCCCACAAGATGGAAAAGCAGAATAGTGGCTTGAAGCAGCAGGACCTCGCCCGGTTGAATGTTACTGACCCAAGGACAAGGGAAGAAGCTTCCTCCAATGCCAATTCGTTGTTAAACACGTTGAGAGAGACACTCTCGGTACGTCTTTTGCCAAATTGCAGCACATACAGCCATCTCATTGAAACACAGCGATACTTTGACATTCTACGAGAACCTGAAGTCTACTTGGCGATTCAAAGTCTGTTCCTTGTCTTGATCTCCACCGACACGGGCAATCACACAGTAGAGAGGAACCAGCAACTTGCCAATGGCTCAGCTTCGGACGAAGTACCCGCAGACACAACCCCGGCGGATCCTTGCGTCCAGCCCACGAAATCGTGCGTAAACATTCTCGATCTGGTATAATAACTCGGTCAATCTGACGTTGTAATTCTTTTAGAGCGCTATTGTTTGAAAGTGCCTCTGGGTTTGGAGAATGGCACATATTGATTTCATCCCGCGCCGACCGAGATTTGCGTGAAGCTCAAAGGAATGACGCAAAGNTTTTTTGAAATCATCACCAAGAAGATTATGTGCGTTCTCGTATCCCACCGGTCGCTGCTTTCACGGAAGTTGACTCTTGCCTAGCGAGTTGTCCAATGGTCATTTCTCTGACGACAATCAAAGGCGTTTGAACAGACCAGACATCGGATTTCCGGTCTTTGAAGCAAAAATGACTCGTGACACGAGGCTGGTTGTATGTCTCATCCTGGCTGTGATTTTACCTCTCTCTCTCACCTTGGGAACAGTATCAAATTGACTGTATTCCCGAGTACGACAGCAATGTGAGTTTTCTGCGCTTCCCCACTTGAGTTGTGTTCTGACATTTTGTTCTATTTGGTGGTAGTTTGAGCGCCAAGGTACGCCTGCATTTCACCCTTAGGTAATGACTTGAGTATCAACACCTTGCAGTCATCAAAATATTTGGTATTTATACCTCCGCACAAATCGACAAGCGCTTCTGGGATTCAGTGGGCTATCAACTTTCAAAGAAAGGGAAGACATACCACGATCGGTGCACGTTCAGAAACCGGCCCGTTCATAAAGGGGATAATGTCATATTACCTGCGACCTTCCCACCCGGTGAGAGAGAGGTCTCTGACTATGATATCATCCCTGAGCCACCAAAAGACGATCCCAAAGAGGTACGTCACTCCAATCAGTGCCACAGTCCTTTCTGACAGAACGAGCGCATGGGCAGGCTCACTCACCGCCTGTGTAAGTCTGAGATGTGTCCTGAAGGAAGAATGCCTGGCTCACCTACTCTTAGTCTGGATGAATTTGTCACTCTATCCACTGAGTTGCTTAAAGGTGGGTTGCGCTGTCTGGCTTTGAATGTAATGCACTGACTTGCATCTTTAGGCATCCTTGCTAACCTTGACACTCCTCATGTTTACACTCCTCATGTTTTCAATGTTACGTATGTCTATTCAATCTCCTATACTATCAAACCATTTCACCTGCTCTGTAGTCCCAATGAAAAAGAAATCATCGAGCATCAAGGCTCATGCTATGTTATTAGTCAAGATGTGATTGGGTAGGTGCCATGATTCTTCCCACAAATCTTCCTAATCCTTTGACAAGGAAAACAACAACAATGCTGTTCAAAATGCTTGGAATTGAGCGTGCCTATGCTCACCAGGCAGATATCTTGTCAGTTGCTAGGCCTCGACAGATATTTGTTACCCAGTCACATATCTTTGCAATCCGTGTTGAAGATTTCTCCAAGTTGTTGGCATTACTTGCGGGGACCAAGAAGCCAAAAGAAGGCGGTGCACTTTATGACATTGATGATGATGTGACATGGAAGGCTGGTCTGCCACAAAAGTTTAGCTTGCTCCAAGATGAGCACTTCCCATTGTTTTTGACCTTTGAGCAAGCATGTTTATCTCTCTTGTCAGTTGTGAACCACTCACTGATGATTTCTTGCAGCTTTGCCATCTACTAGAAGGTGACATAGAAAACACTGTGGATGATGCTCAGTTGATCACATACAATGCCTTCCTTGAGCAATACTGGCCTCATTTCTCTCGAGACTTGACAAAGAATCTTGGTAGGTCTTGTCTGTCACTTACCATGGAATTTGCCTCATTGTGGGCCATGCAGACCCTGCTCTAGTTTTCAGTGAAATTCTTGGTACATTCTCTATAAACAGGCACTGAGCAGAGAGCTGAGGCTTCACTGCAGGTGTGATTGAAGGATCTGAAGAATCTCTCAGCAATGAAACACAATATCTGGATTTGACAGCATACAGAAACCTCAGCCACCGTGCACATCCCTTCTTTGCCAAACAACGTGATCGGATTTATTTGATTTTCCAAGCCTACATGAAGCGCAAGAAGCAACGTGGAGAATTTGACACTGCTGATAGGTCTGTTTGTTCTCTGTTATTCATTAAATTCAGAAGAAACATTAACCCTTTCTCCCAGGACACATCACCTTCTGAAAGCACTTGATGCAACAGGTGTTCCAGGAACAAAGATAGACTACCTGTAAGCAGAGCTTGAGTTCAATCAACTGCTCAGCTGCCCTTGACATCACTTTATAGATATGTTGATGAGGTTCAGGACAACCTCCTCATTGATTCAATGTGTAAGTACTGGGCAGAAAAGGTATTTTTCTGCAACATTGATAGGCCCCAATACTCTAGTTCTGCGATCCCTATGCCGCAATCCCAATGGTCTCTTTTGGGCTGCAAACACTGCACCAACAATGGGTATTGGAAACTCCTTCAGGCTCAATGATTTGAAGGCATTTCTGTACAGACTTGAGGTGTGTTTGCTTCATCTTTGTGTGAGCCTCAGGGGAACTCTGATAGGTTTGTTTCTAGCAACGTCGAGAGGAGGGTGGAAGTGGTGTCACTCAGTCTGAGCTGCGAACCTTCCAGCTCACTGTGAACTACTGTACTCATGGTGGCATCATTCGTTGTGCTACTGCTGTTGTTGAGTTGATCAAGCACTTCTGGCCTTATGCAATTGACTCCTTTGGACCTGAAAAGGGCATTGTCAATGGCGCAAAACCAGTCTTTATCAGTGGCTGGGACACCAATAAGTTCCAATATGTAAGCACTGCACAAGTCTTTTTATCATCACCTAACATTCTTTGCAGGAGCATTTCCTTTCCAGAGGATTGTAAGTACATCTTCAGGATCATTTTTAAACCTTCCTTTCAGTGTGCAAAATTTGTAGCATTGGAGAAAAAACTGAATTTGGGGCTCGACACTGTGAGTGTTGCTTGAATTGTCTTCTAGCCATGGGAATAACAAGCAGCAGGTATTTTGGTGCGAGATGAGGCAGCTAAAGCCAAGCTGCGAAAGCAAGTTGGAGACAATGAATTGATTCTGTTGGTACATTCCATTGTCTTTGCATTCCCATTGCTCACCCATGCCAAATCATGCCTAGCACCCTGTATGAAAGCAAAGGTCTTGAGTTTGATGATGTCAGTGACAGTTTGTGCAATGTGAGGCATGCACTGATTGACTTTTCTAGGTCTTGTTATACAAGTTCTTTGAAGATTCAAATGTGAATCTTGGCCAATGGCGTGTCATACTGAATCTAGTCAAGACACCAACAGGATGCAGTGTTCATGTTCCCCCCTTCAATGAGGAGCGGCATGCAGGTGTCTGCAGTGAAGTCAGTCTGTTTATCACTTGGATTGTTCAACAACCTGTCTGACCATTGAATATTCCAGCTGAAAGCTCTCTATGTTGCCATTACTCGATCAAGGAAGAACCTCTGGATACTTGATAACTCTGAGAAGGCAGAACCGATGAAGGTTGGTATTCATTTGCCTCATTTCCCAGCCTGTCTCATCTTCCCTTAGATACTCTGGGACTCCAAGGGATACATCCAATGTCGTGATGTCCCTCAACCTCAACTTGCAAAACAAGAAGAATGGGCCGCCACTGGTAGGACATTGTTCACAAATAGAAGATACCTGCAAGCCAAGCATGCCTTTGAGCGGGCCGGAAAGGCTCGTGACGCCAAGATTTCGTACACCTATCACCTCCGTGATAACGCCCGTTCAATTCACCTCTTTAGCAAAGAAGCCATGCCTGCAAAGCGGAATGCGTTCTACTCTGCTGCCGAATCGTTCTTGGAGTGCGCAGGGGATGCAAAAGGCAAAGAGCAGCGCGTGCTCTTCCATAATGCTGCCGAATGCTTCGAGAATGCGGGAAGCTGTGGCGATAATATGGGGGACTATCGGAGGGCTGCTGAAGTTTACGAGAATGCCAAGGAATACACTCCTGCTGTCAGACTGTACATGAAGACTGATGTGTTTGACGAAGCAGTTCGTGTCCTTCAAGAACATCGGCATGAGGTCGACAAAGAGCTTGCAAATAATGTGCAGGAGGTCGCAAGGTTGCATTACTTCAAGAACAAGGAATTCAGGTGAGTTTGCGTGCCATTCACTGAGTCNTTTTTTTCACCATGGTCAACTTTACAGAAAAGCGGAGACTCTGTTTGAATCGGTCGAGGAGCAGCTGGAGTACTGGAAGGACGCTCACTTGGACGAGACGGTCCAGCCCTGCTCAATCGAGGAACCAAATTCTGAGAAGGCTCCACCAGAAAATACCCGACGTGTCTTCTTCAAGAATCTGGATGACGTTTCAGGGAGTGCACATGCAGCAAACACGGAAAGTGGTAGCAACTCAACCGTCAAAGCTCAAGGAAATACTCCCGCTGGACCGGAGCAGCCTGTACAGCGAATCGGGCACCCAGAACCAGTTCTTACCAACCTTGCCCAGGAGGATGTGGCGCTGCGTCTCCTCTACAAGTTTCGACAGCGAGTGAAGAACAAGGAGCTGGAAAAGCACAAGACTACAATGCAAAAGACTTACGATTCTTACTTTGAAACTTGCCTCAAACTGGCGTCGGATCCAAAGGGAATGCAGTGGTCGTGTGGATCTTATTACAGGAAGTTGTATCTTGGTTTGGTTCCGCACCTTTTGGCATGTGCGAGAGAGGTGGAGAGCTACGCGCTTTCGGCCTGGTCCGAAGCTAGGAACCAGTGTCGAAAGGAAAAGCAGGACTACGATGGGATGTACAAGACGAAGAGCGAAATCATGTGAGTCTCGGATCTCGACTTGTTAAATCCACTTTATTAAAGGGATTCGTAAAATAGAGCCATCCTCAAGGAATCCAGAAAGCTCGGCTCACGACTAGACCCGTCTTCAGAAGTTCATAAAAAGCGGGACATCGAGGGTCTGGAGCAACTGGCGCGCGAAGTTGAGCAGCTTGTGAAAAGTGTGCCTTCGGGTGCTGGCCTCGACATCCACTTCAGTCTCCAACTCGCGATGAAGGGCATTATCAGTGCAGAGCCGAAACGTGGATGAAGACGCTCATCTTGCTAATTAAATCGCCTGTTTTCTTGTCGAATCAAAGCCATAAACGACGCTTTATTCTCTCGATGTGTACATAGCTATACAAAGTAGGGCGATAGTAAATTACCCCACAAACAGTGAAGCAAATATGAACGAAACTGCACCATGAACACGTCAAACCCAAGTATCGAGGCGTCAAAAGAACTAAACGATCATATAATACTCACCAAGTTACGGCCACAGCCTCTTATCAGCTCCTGAGATCTCTACCGCGCCTCCTTGAGGAAGATGTGGATGTCTACAGTTTAGTTCAAGGAAATCGCCAAGTTGGGGGAGTGGGGGCATAGCTAGAGCTACAAATCCCGTCTTCGAGCGTGAAGATTGGCAAAAGGACGAGCTGAAACTCTAATACGGGCCCCGGTAATGAGAACTCAGGAGGTCTATAACGAGGCTCGAGTCGTGTGAGCGGTCAAGCTGCCAAAAGCAAACGAGTGGATCCTCCTCAACGCCGTCCATGCGCGGACCTTGCTCTTTCTTGTCCTTCCTTGGGATAAGTAGTTGGTAAGACAACAAGGTATATTGGGAAGTAGATTACCGCGCACCTCGTTGGAGATTTTCTGTACTCACGCGAAATTGGTCAGTCTCAGAGTTTATCAAGTTGTATTTATTGCGGTGATAGTTGGCGCTCGAGGGCTGATACCAAAAGTTCGAGCTTGGCGTCGTCTATCGTTTTCTTCCCAAATTCTGCGGAAGGGATTAGCTACTGCAGTCAAGATTGGAGGACCACCAATCAGTTCACGCACCAACGAATAGATTCATCTCACTGTCGACCTGACGGGTCGTCCTCTCAAGGGTGCGTTACTATCACGCTCATGCTCTGTGACATTACGTGTTTGGCATGTCACGCGTCGGAACGAGGACCTCGGGCTAGCTGCCAAAAGCGAATTGCCAGTGATCCTCCTCAATGCCTCCATCGAACGCTCCTTGCCCTCCCTTGTTCTCCTGGATCTCTAGTATACCCACCTAGTGAGTCGCTCCCAGCCGCAGGAACAAAACAGCTCATCCAAGTTCTGTACAAAGGAATCAGGCCTATTTAAACGGAGGTGCCAAAGTAGAGAAACGTGGTACGCTGCGTGCTCAATCGTCATTCACCATAATGCTAACCGATGACCTCCAGTATAATCCAATGAACTTGGCGTCCAAATGTTATTTCGCAAGCTACACACCCAAATATGCTGAGATGTCCCGTTCCCTGCCCCTCCACTGGCTCATCTTGGGATAGCGAATGACCACCTCGCGATGCACGGCCTCGATCCTACCCAAGGCTCCGTCCTCCCAGATACCGGCTTCCAATTTCCCCCACCTTCCTGAGCACTTCTATCGAATTGTAATCAATACCGCGGAACTGGCATGGGTGGGAATGGTGAAAGCCCAAGCTGATTGCAAATTGCCCAAGCCTGAACACTGGGAGGTTCAGAGAGCAGATGGACGAAGTTCGTCTTCAGGCCCAACAGATCGAATTACTTCAAGCCCATAGAATAGCCAATGCATAACGGAAGACCTGACACTATCCTCACTCACTGCCCAACTACCCTCTGTACCCTGCCATGGCTTACACCGCCTCAGAGCACGCTTCAATAATGCAATGCCCCCCACGTCAACGTCAGCGGCATTTCTTCTCACCAACGCCCACCTTGGATGAAATAAAGGAATCCGCAACGACGTACCTGAGGTTGGTACCATCTGATTGCAACATACTCAACGCTGACCGAAGCCTGCATTATCAGGTTACCGCCGTCGAGACTGCCTCTCCTTTGTGGCTTGCAGCCATGAAGAAGGATCCCCTCTTGAACAAATGCATAGAGCAGATCCTACCCCTTCGCCCACGGCTATCTTTTGACGGAAACCCCTTGCGATATATCGAGAATACCGCCGGCGTTACATTCAAGATGTCGCGGTTCGCATGCGTCCTGCGGCTCGCGGCAAGCGAATGGGCCAAATCCTTTCCAAGAAGCACATTCTCAAAGCAGTTGACATAGGACGAATGTCGTCCGTAGATATATCCCTCACGTTGGCCATTGTCCAGGGTGATATAAGCAATGAAATCCGCGACCAAATTCTCTCACTGGCCAATCGCACTCTCGAAGAATATCAGGATCAGGAAGACGTGGGGGACAATGGGCTTCCAAACTCAAACAATCTTCCTCAGAAAAGGGACAGGTCACCGAAACATCGCCCTCGTCAAGCGGGATGAGTTATACAGGAAGCCGAATGCAAGCTGCTTGGTGACGCTATGGTGTTGGAGATACACCAGGCTCGAGAATGTTACTTAGGGGCTATGAGAAAAAGAGAAAGCAGCTGGCAGAAGTCTGGAACCAGCTCGAATCAAGGCCACCGATATTGACTCTAGGCCTTGGTGATGAATCTGCCGTCGCGACGGCATTTGTTAACGGTATACCTCTTTCACCCAGTCTCGCGTTCTTGGACGCTAACTCGGTCGTTTTGTTGCAGCGCAAATCCCTGCGCCTTCAGGTTCGAGTTCAAACGACTTCAGGAGTCCTCGGGTCGCCACCGACCAGACCACGATCAAGGAGAGCGCCAACGGTGATACAAAGCTATCGAGTGCCTTCTGGGGCCCGACTATGGTAAAGATTGTTTTGAACACAGGGAATGGCGCTTGAACTCGCGACTCCGTTCCTATGTCGACTCTTCTGTCTTGTATTGTCTCTGAACACTATTTTTTTTCCGGAATATTCGCTGTGCACGTAGAGTATTATCTTGATTCAAACACTTTCGTCACGCACAAATTTGTCGTTTCCCGTCACGAACCTCTCGACTCTGATGAGACTATGCCGTCTTACCAGAGTCATTGAAGGCTCTCTGGCTGGTTACTGATACTGATAGCCCACTTACCGACTGGCCTACTGGTCTGACCGGGCCATTGATTACTTGCCGACTTGTCTTATTATGTTTGACTGCGCTTTCTGACTGTAGGCATAGTAGCTGACAGACTGGCCGCTGACTGCTCCCTGACGGTCATCGTCGGGTCCAACTTCTCGCTGACATTCACTGACTGGTCAAATCTCCAACACAAGTGGACACGATCTATCCTCGCTCATCGTCTAGGGATGGACGACCTTCCTCGCCTCTCTGCACACTCAATAGATACTGGATTCACTGGTTGTACGAAACGCTGAGACCCGCAGCCCATTACCTGGGATCCGAGGCAAGCGTATATCCAGCATTGAAAGTTCCTGAAGCTACCCCAGGTTTGCAAACTGTTGCCAAGTGGTTCCGCGACACTTTTGGAAATCGGGAGCTTCCTATAGACAGAATGCTCTTGACATTCCTCTGCGAAGGGGCCTCATTGCTCATGCTTTTTGACGTGAATGCGATGGATGATGACCTTCTCAAAGTTGGGAAGGCATCGTTAGCGCCGTCCAGACCTCCTGCACCGGGTCTCACTTGGACGATATGGTCCAGCTCTGCTCCACCGAGAAACCAAGTGCTGCTCAATTTCGGCGCTTGCTTGTAGCTTCAAGGAGTTTGGGATGACTGATTCGCCTTGTGCCCCCAATGGACCCACGGATAGCATTGAAGGAATGTCCTCCAGATTCTCTTTGTGGACCCACGGGACATTGTAGACCCCGCAGCACGCTCGATAATCGACATCACTGAAGAGCAGAAAGGTGCTGCATGGCGCCTGCTCAAATGCTACCGAAAGCGTGTTCATGAACAGGAGCTGAACGGCAAGAGCGCCTCGCATGAAATATGCGATTCGTATTTCGAAACCTGCCTGAATATGGCCCTGGACACAAAGCGGATGCAGTGGCACCATAGCTTCTACTATCGGAAGCTCTATCTGGGTCTTCCGCATCCTTTGACCTTTGTCGAAGTCGAGTTGTATGCGCACCCGGAGAAGAAGAAGACAAAGTAGGGATATAAGAAGGCCGGAAGGCTGGACTATGATAGTTTGAACCAGAAGATGAACGAGATTGTTTATGTGCCCATAAATTTCATTCCCAGTGTCTGATCCGATCGCTAAAATCCTTAGGGATACCTTGAAAGCTTGCAAGACTCTCGCCCCGCAACTAGATCCGTCGTCGGAGTTCCACAAGAAGCGAGACATACAGGGCTTGAAGAAGCTGGTGCGCGAAGTAGAGGTGCTCGTGAACCGTGTGCCTTCAGGGGCCACTTCAATCTCCAACTCACGATGAAGCGTATAGTCACGGAGCCGAAACCACCCAAAGCAAAGTCGAAGCCAAAGCTGAACGTAGAGGACGACCTTGCGTGTCGAATCTCTCGCGAACTATGTTGCTTTTCTTCTTGCTCTCTTGCAAAGTCATGAACCGCACTCTACTTTTCTCTAGGAATGCGTAGCAATAGTCATGTGCTCTTTACAATCGCGCTAGGACAACAGCACGGAATGTGAAAAATGAAATGAAAGTATCTTAGCAGTTCCCGATATCTCTCTCCAGCCTGCCTAATGAAGAGGTAGGATATCTCCTGGAACGGTTTCGTTTGAGGAGTGTGCCAAGATTACAGTCACCGTTCTTCAGCATAAGTAGGCAAGGGGAAGGGACCTTGATAGTTAGAATTTGAGATGTCTATAACAACGCTCACGTCTCGTTGCAGATATGGGGTCTCGAAATGAAGAGCGCTTCTCCGAGTCAATAGCTTCCGTTGAGGGCTGGCGGAATTCGGGCGGAATGGTCGCCATCAATTCTTGCTGGAACAGTTTGAAGGGTT
The DNA here is from genome assembly GCA_027579435.1 of Candolleomyces eurysporus. Taxonomy (NCBI): domain Eukaryota; kingdom Fungi; phylum Basidiomycota; class Agaricomycetes; order Agaricales; family Psathyrellaceae; genus Candolleomyces; species Candolleomyces eurysporus. The sequence goes on from JANBPK010001043.1 coordinate 51,679, forward strand.
GCGATATCCTAGTCGTCTGATGCACTGAACCCTTCGACCCGTCCTGCCCTCTAGGCGCTATGTCTGCTTGCATCAATACTTCATCCACTGGAACTGCTCAATCCCCAACTTCCTCTCAAACCCCCCAAACTGTGCGACACCTGGTGTACTACCACGAAGGCGGCAGCTCGTACATCTTGGTGCGTGGTCCCTTCCCTTTCCAGAACTACAACTGTTCTCGTTTCAATTTCCATTTCTCACACGTCATATTCAGACTCCTTTCGCCTGATTTCCCCAAAACCTTCTTCGAGGCCTCCGACGACGGACACCCACTCGATCCAACCATCGATGCCTGGAGGCCCCCAGGCCTGTTTCGTAAACTGTTCTTATTCGGGGTGGCATCGCTGAGAGGTACGATGATTTGAAGTCAAAGCAAGCACCTACACTATGCCGTAGTCTGTGTAGTCTGGTTGCGTGCTGTCTGTATTCCTGTCGACTAAAAATGCTTTGAATTTATCAGCTTATATAACGACTTTTTACTGCGACCCTCGAAGACTGGTTCGACATCATCCGTCGGACAGACAAACGAGGGTGGAAACCCATGACCCAGCACCGCATCCATTCTCGAGCCAAGCAAGATATCCCTGGCATATTAAATCGTCTTTGCAAGTACCAGTCTTGCAACCTCCCCGCCGACGTCATTCAGAAGCTCTACGTTCAGCTTTGCACCCGGACGAGGGCTTTTTGAAAGACAAATTGGACCAACTCGATACCCTGCCCCGAGAATGAATGGGCCGCCAGGTCCAACGCGGTCGTGAAGCCTACTATCAGACACGCTCCAAAAACGGGGGGGAATAGAACTAGGCGATGCTTGTAAGGAATCTAGTATTCTTGGTGGCCTCAGTTGCGTTAGCCGTTGACCGCCTCTGTTTCCGTCAACGCCCATGGTACGCCTTCATCCGTCATTCCTCGTTCCCCTTCACCCTCATGTCTAAATCCTTATCCCGCAGGCTCCCAATCGACCCACTGGTCCTCCACCAATTGGTGGTGGGGATTTCTACACCCTGGTACGACTCTATCAAACTGCCCCTCTTCTTTTTGCCTTGAAGAGAGCGCCAAGGGTAGTCATGGGCCACCCTGAGTATCTTTGGCTGTCAACAATGCCTAGAAGAACAAGGGTAACGGGACTTGAATTTCCTTGATTGACGCAACCGTCTCCTCGATCCCTATGTATACGGTATCCTCGACGATCAACATGCCAGCCACCACTCTTCCGATGTCGGTGCTCATTTATTCCATCATCTCTCTAAACATTGCGGTTTTCTGGAAGTTGGTGTAGTACTCGCTGTACACGTAGTTTATTATCTTGATTCAAACAGTTTTGTCATGCACGAATTTATCGTTTCTAGTCATCGAACCGCTCGACTCTGATGAGACTCTTCCCTGTCCCACCAGAGCCATCGACGGTTCTCTGGCTGGTTACTGATACGGAAAAGCTAACCGACTGAATTTTCACTGACTAGTCGACGATCTTTCACTGAGGATATATCTGCTCATCGACTGCTTACTGACTGGTCCTGACTCCATGCCAACTGGTCATTTATGCGCCATTGACTCCTTGCCGACTAGGTTCCGCTACATACTCACTGGTCAATAGCTGTTAGCTGACGGTGATCGACTGCTCCCTGTGCAACCACGGTCATCAACGGGTCTGCTGCTCGCTGACGGTTAACCCAACTTGTGGACACGATCTATCTTCGCGTACTGTCAAGGGATAAACGAACTTCCTCGAGGAATCACANTTTTTTCTCCGCGGTGGACTTCGAACATTGCAAGACGCCATGACGCCTTCAAACAAAACTGCTCCCATTCCACCTTCCTTATACAAAGATGATTGGGTAATAGGCCGAGATATGACACGAAAGGGTCGTATTACGGTTACGGCTCACCGGCACCCTCTGTGTGACACTATGTGGTGATGTCGCACGTCCTTTCAAGGATGTTTGCAGTGGACCATATCCCGCAATCTTGGCTTTCAGCACAAGGCGCTGGAGAACACCTACTCTGCAGCTATATTTCTCATCCTCATCCCAACTATTCCCTTCGTTATACCTCTAGAGGATATGCCAGCAAGCGCAGCAGTTGACGTTTCCACGAGGCCGGGAAGAAGTCCACACTGGCAAACACCGACTATATCGAGGTCTAATCTAAACGCTCGAGTTGGATAAAAAGGGTTGAAGCCTCACAATCGATCCTTCCTTCCCACCAGTGTCTAGCAATGGAACCAGAAGCGCCTGCCGACCCAGCTCCGGTATCATATCCTGGCGTCCAACCCATAAAAGCGTGAGCAGGCACCTCCTGTCTAGTAACAACCAGGTCAATCTGACATTGTGATTCTTCTCCAGGGCCCTATACTTCGAAAGCGCCCCTGGGCTCGGAGAATGGCGCATATTAGTATCCACCCGCACTGACCGAGAATTACGGGAAGCTCGAAGGGGCGATACCAAGTTCTTCAGGAGCGTCATCAAAAAGATTGTGTACGTACCCACACCTCACCCAATCCCTAATTTCATGGAAATTGATTCTTGCATAGTCACCTGTCTAAAGGTCGTTTCTACGAAGACAATCAAAAGCGTTTGAATCAACTTGATGACCAAGTTCCTGTCTATGAAGCAAAATTGCCTGATGACCATCGCGATCGTCGGCTGGTCGTAAGTCTTCTATTAGTAGTGTCTCTACCTCTCGTTCTTACCCTGTCGACAGTACCAAATTGACTGCATTCCAGAGTATGACCAAGACGTAAGTTTTCCGTATTTCTTCGCTGGAATTTCTCAACTTGGCCGCAGCTTGAGCGTCAAGGTATGATATTAGTATTCTTAAACATGCCTTACAAAAGCATTGAATGTCGGTGTTCTCAGTCATCAAAATCTTTGGTATCTATACCCGTGCTCAACTCGACAGGGACAAACGCTTCTGGGACTCAATGGCTTCTCAGCTTTCACAGAAAGGGGAAGAATACCGCTATCGATGCACGTTCAGGGAGGAAGCCTATCATGGAGGCGACGGTGGCATTCCACCAGCAGAATTCCATCTTCAGAATTCCGAGGAGGCGGTTCCTGACAGCAACATCAATTCTGTATTACCTAAAGAAGATCTTGAAGAGGTCCGTCGTTCTGGGAGTATTTGTCCCTGTCCTTTTGACTGATTGAATCTTTTAGATTCACTCGCTACTCGTGTAAGTCTCAAGATGCGTCCTGAAGGAGGAGTGCTGACCCAACAGACCGCTCCAAGTCTGGAGAAATTTGTCACTCTATCCAAGGAGTTGCTCTACAGTAGGTCGCGCCGTCCAGCTTCAAATGCAATGTACTGACTTGCATAGGCATCTTTGCCGATCTCGAAGTCGCTCATGTTTTCAACGTCAGGTAAGTCTAGTCACTCTCCTACACTATCAAACCATTTCATCTGCTCTGTAGCCCCCAGGAGAAGGAAATCATCGAGCATCCAAACTCATGCTACGTCCTTGGTCGGAGCGGAACAGGGTAGGTAACTTACTTTCTTCTCGTAAATTTCTCTAATATTCGCATAAGGAAAACGACAACAATGCTGTTCAAAATGCTGGGAATCGAGCGTGCCTACACTCAACAGTCAGTCGCCAGGCCTCGACAAATCTTTGTCACGCAATCGCGTGTCCTTGCCACACGCGTTGAAGATTATTTCTCGAAGTTGTTGGAATCACTCGCAGCGGGCGAGAAATCGAATGAAGAGCTGAAGAAGATGGCAGCGCGAAAGAAACTTCAAAGAGAGGGTGATGGCGCACTTTACGATGTTGACGACGACGTAATGTGGAAGGCTGGTCTACCGGAAAAGTTTAGCCAGCTCCAAGACGAGCACTTCCCGCTATTTTTGACATTTGAGCGAGTGCGTCTACTTCTGTTCAGTAGCGACTTCCTTAGTGATGAATTCTGGCAGCTTTGCCAACTCCTAGAAAATGACATTGGAAACGCCGCGGGCGTCACCGGCAACAGCAAGAGACGATTGATCTCATACGACGTCTTTCTTGAACAGTACTGGCCTCATTTCCCTCAAGGATTGACAAAGAATCTCGGTAGGTTATACTCGTTACTTGCCTCAGAATTTTCCTCATCGAGTGTCTTGTAGATCCTGCTCTAGTTTTCAACGAGTTAGTCGGTACGTGTTCTCTGGGAGCATGCATCGAGAAGAGGTTGATTAAGGCTTCACCACAGGTGTGATCAAAGGATCTGAACAATCTCTCAGCCATGCGACCGGATATCTGGATTTGACATCCTACATCAACCTCAGCCATCGCACTCAACATCTCTTTGCCAATCAGCGGGATCGAATTTACTCCCTCTTCGAAGCCTACATGAGGCGAAGGAGGCCACGTGGTGAATCCGACTCTGCTGACAGGTGTGTGCGTTATCCATGCTGTTCTCAGATTTCAGTCGTAACATCAGTCTTGTTGCCAGGACACATCGTATTCTGAAGGCGTTCGATGCAGCAGGTGTTCCGGGAACGAAGATAGACTACCTGTAAGCTTGGCGCTTTCTTTACCGAAGCTCAATGGGCCAAATCTGACGTTGCATTTAGGTATGTTGATGAAGCCCAAGACAATCTCCTCATCGACGCGAAGCGTAAGTTTTGGGTGCAGAAAAGGTATCTCTGCAACGCTGATGAATCTTAATTCCCTAGTTCTCCGATCACTGTGCCGTAACCCCGACGGTCTCTTCTGGGCTGGAGACACCGCACAGACAATTGCAATCGGAAGCTCCTTCAGGTTCGATGATCTCAAGGCTTTCCTGTACAGACTTGAGGTGTGTTCATTTTGCGGTTCTGTAAATTGTCCAAGACCTCTGGCTGACTTGTCTCCAGCGACGTCGAGAGCAAGGTGAAAGGGGTAGAAAACAATCGGAACTACGCACTTTTCAACTCGCTGTGAATTACCGCTCTCATGCTGGTATTGTTCGATGCGCGACTGCTGTAATCGAGTTGATCACCTATTTCTGGAAATACACAATCGACTCCCTCGTACCTGAGCAGGGTATTGTGAATGGTGCGAAGCCTGTCTTTTACAGTGATTGGGACCCCAGCACAGTAAGTACTTGAGTCGATTTCCCTCATTGTCTTCTGACACACTTTTCAGGAACAATTTCAGTCCGGAGATTCGTAAATACTACTTCAGCCTCATTGTTGTTACTTTGATTGACACGAATTCACAGCGACAAACGAATCGAATTTGGGGCTCGGCAATGTGAGTGTCGCTTAAGATGTCTTTGAACCATGTGTATTAATAAGGAGCAGGTATTCTGGTGCGAGACGAGGCAGCTAAATCCAAGCTGCGAAAGCAAGTTGGAGACATTGGATTGATCCTGTTAGTGAATTCCATTGTTCTTGCACCCAACTCACTAACCTATCACCGTGCCTAGCACCCTGTACGAAAGCAAAGGTCTCGAGTTCGATGATGTCAGTGACGGTTATCGCAACGTGGGCCGTGCACTGATTGGGTTTCTTAGGTGTTGTTGTACAAATTCTGGGAAGATTCGACCGTGGGCCTCAAGCAATGGCGTGTCGTGCTGAATCTAATTGAAACGCACGATGTTCGTGCTCCCAGCTTCGACGAGGTGCGGCATGCTGGTGTCTGTAGCGAAGTGAGCTTGTCAATCACTCGAATCAACCTCTCGTCTGACCAATATTCGAGCTGAAATTCCTCTATGTTGCCATCACTCGATCGAGGAAGAATCTCTGGATTGTTGATTGTTCTGAAAAGGCAGAACCAATGAAAGTTGGTATCTGCTTGCCTCATCTACCAGCTTGTCTAACTTTCCGTTAGATGCTCTGGGACTCCAAGGGGTACATCCACATCCATGCACCTGGTGGTGATGTTCCTCGACTTGGAGTGACCTCGACTCCCGAGGAATGGGCCTCTACTGGTCGTACCTTGTTTGCAAGTCGAAGATACGCACAAGCCATGCACGCCTTCGAGCGTGCCGGAAGGACTCGCGAAGCCAGGATCTCGCACACCTACTACCTTCGTGATATTGCCCGGTCAATTGAGCCCTTTAGCAAAGAGGCCAAGCGGAATGCATTCCGCCGCGCGGCCGAATCCTTCCTAGAGTGCATCCGAGACGCGGAAGGCAAAGAGCGGCGCGTATTCTTCCATAACACTGCCGAGTGCTTTGAGAGGGCGGGAAGCTGCGGTGACAATATGGAGGACTATGTGGAGGCTGCTCAAGCTTACGAGGAAGCCAAGGAATATACTGCTGCAGTCAGACTGTACAAGAAGACTGAAATGTTTGACGAAGCAATTCGTGTGGTTGAAAACCACCGGCAGGAGGTTGATGAAGAGCTTGCAAATGATCTGCAGGAAGTAGCAAGGCTTTTTTACTTCAAGAATAAAGATTTTAGGCGAGTTTATGTGCCAGACTCATCGGGTCTTTATTTAACCAGGGTTAACGTTACAGGAAGGCAAAGACCCTGTTCAAGTCGGTCGAGGAGCAGCTTCAGTATTTGGAGGACAACATTCTCCTTGATGACTGTCGCGCTGCTGTGCTTGCTGAACTCGGCAGACACCAAGAGGCCGCGGAGATCCACATGACAGAGGGCCGCCCCATGGAAGCTATTGATGTCCTTTTGGATGACAAGGAGAACGAGTCAGAATCGAAGCGTCGGGCCAACGATTGGATTTTCCAAGGGCTCTGGGAGAACACTTCCTTCTCTCGGAAAATCAAGGATACTGACGCCGCTGCTCTCAAGTTCTTGCAGCGTGCGTTTAAAGTGGATAAGGATGCAAAGCTAATGTCGCCCACTCGGAAAGATGAGGTGAGTTTTGAGTTCTCTCATTCCTCCTCCATCGACTCACATCCCATTCCATAGCTCGAACTGTTTCAGAGCCTGCACAAATCCAACGGCGCATCCATATTCCGACAGCTCGCGTATCGCTTCCTTGATCGAAAAGAAAACCATCAAGCCGTGCTATGCTTTGACCATTACTTCACCAATTTTCCGTCGACTTTGTGGATCACCAACGCAGACATGGTCACAATTTTGGAGGATTTCGGCCAATACTGCCGTTCCTTCCGTGATCTGATCTTGGGTTTGGACGTGGCTAACAAGGATACGCAGCGACTTTTCAATTTCCGCCCAGCCTCGATTGGAAATGCCTATCGGGTCAGAACCAAGACCTGGTTGGACGAACAAGTCACGGCCGTGTTGGCCAAGCTACAAGTTTTCGAACGCGATGATGAATTTATTACCGTATCGAGCGATGGGCTTCAGCATTTCCTTCAGACCGTTCTTTGGCAACGGCTGGAACGGCGGATTCTCGACGAAAACAGTCTCTGCCAAATGATCCCAGTTTTCACTCCTTGCCTACCTTTCGTGATGAACAGTGAATGCCATCAAGTCCACTGTCCAAGACACCATGCTGATTATCAAGAGTTGACGCAAGATTGGTTCAACTGCCAGGTCCGCATTCACCTTCTACAGATCCTCATTTACCAAATCTACCTTGGGATCCCGACTCCAAAGGATCGTACCCGAACAATTCGAAACCAACGGTACGTGTCAACCCTTTCTCTATGCATTCAGACTTGTTGATTTTCTTGATAGATACTGGATCCATCGGTTTCACGAAACGCTGAGGCCTGCAGCCCATTACCTGGGTTCCGAGGCAAGCTTACATCAGGGAGGATCGAAAGTTCCCGAAGCTGTGCTGGGCTCGCAAACCGTCATGAAGTGGCTACGCAACATTCTCGCAAATAAGAAGGTACCCTTCGACACAATGCTTCTGACATTCCTCTATGAAGGGGCATCTTTTCTGATGCTCCTTGACCCAAATGCAAAGAATGAACTTATGACGCCATCGTTGCTCAGCGTATTCGAGAATCAATACCTCTATTACAGGCGCGAGGGCACTATCTACGTCGTTCCAGAGCTCTATCATTGCTTAAGAGCTGCTGATCACAGCTTCATCTCAGCGGGAATTGTCTTCTTCCAGTAAGTGAGCATTTCGTTCTGCTGTCTCAACGATTTAATCTGTGTTTAGACACATTGTGAACACGAAAATAAGCATCGACATCAATGTCCTTTGTCACCTTGCCGAGTTCCTTGCAGGATCTATTATTCTCGCTCATGTGCGATTCAACCTCCACGATGTTGTTCTTCCGCGAGGCTGGATTATGGCTCTCCTCCACCAAATAGTTATGAGGGAACCCGACACCATTCTTGTTGACCAGCTGTTGTTTTCTATGAAAGCGCTGCTTGAAGGGCTAGTGAAGGGTGGCGAAGAGGCCAGTACGTTGGTTTTGCCACTCCTTCCTAAAGTATTGGCCAAGCTGAGCCTTGCATCAGGATACATTTTGTTCGAAGGTCACGACCTTGCAGGCTTACCAGCTTTCAGATCCCTCTTCATTCACAAGATGCGAGTTTTCTATTAACCTTCCCAGAAACGTTCTTTCTAACAGTAAAATTTCTCTCAGATGTCGGGCGATGGGTCTTAGTACGTCGCTCTGGTGATTGAAATCGAGACTGAGCTACACCAGCTAACGTTCTGCAAACAGTTGGCTATAACATCCCCGACGACAACCTCCGCAACGAGATTTTGCAGATGCTGCAAGTATTGCGGACAACCAGGGTTCATCCCTCATTCACGCGGTATGATGATCCTCTCCCAATCGTGCTCCCAACTTCCAAGTGGTTTCTCATAATCCTGTCGGTAGATTTGCTGCAGCTCAAAGCTGGGGAGACGTTGCCGAAGCCGTCCAGATCTCCTGCACCAATTCTCACTTGGAAGAGATGGTCCAGCTCTGCTCAACCGAGAAACCGAATCCCCAGAGCCCTCCACCAGAAGGTATTCGACGTGTCTTCTTCAAGAATCTGGATGATGTTCCTTTAGTTCTCTCCATGGGCGCACAAGTCAGCTTGAACGCGTCTGCTCCGGGGCACTGCGAGCTGCGAGCAAACGCAGAAGGTGGTGACAATTCAACCATCGACGCGCAAGAAGACGCTCCTGCAGGAACGGCCGCGGAGCAGCGAGTTGAACCGCAAATCGAGCAACCAGGAGCCGTTCTTACGGACCTCGCTCAGAAGGATTTGGCGCTGCGTCTCCTCCGCAATTATCGACAGCGGATGAAGAACAAGGACCTAGAGAAGCACAAGACCACAACACAAAAGAATTGCGACTCTTACTTTGAAACTTGCCTCAAACTGGCGTCGGACCCAAAAGAAGTGCAGTGGCCGTGCGGGTCCTATTACAGGAAGTTGTATCTTGGGTTGGTTCCCCACCTTTTGGCATGCGTGAAAGCAGTGGAGAGCTACGCGCTTTCAGCCTGGTCCGAAGCTAGGAACCATTGTCGAAAGGAAAAGCAGGACTACGATGGGATGTACAAGATGAAGAGCGAAATCATGTGAGTCTCGGGTCTCGATTTGTTAAATCCACTTCATTAAACGGATTTGTAAAATAGAGCCATCCTCAAGGAATCTAGAAAGCTCGTCTCACGACTGGACCCGTCTTCAGAAGTTCATAGAAAGCGGGACATCGAGGGTCTGGAGCAGCTGGCGCGCGAAGTTGAGCAGCTTGTGAACTGTGTGCCTTCAAGTGCTGGCCTCGACATCTACTTCAATCTCCAACTCGCGATTAAGGGGATTATTGGTGCAGAGCCGAAACGTGGATGAAGGCGCTTGCCGATGAAATCTTGCTAATTAAACCGCCTCTTTTCTTGTAGAATCAAAGCCATTAACGACGCTTTATTCTCTCGATGGGTACATAGCTATGTAAAGTAGGACGATAGTAAATTACGCCGCAAACAACGAAGCAGATATGGACGGAACTGCACCATGAACGCGTCAGACTCAAGTATCAGGGCACTAAGAGAACGAAAGGATGATGGACTACTCACCAAGTTACCGCCACAGCCTCTTACCAGTTCCTGAGATATTTAACGCGCCTCCTTGAGGAAGATGTGGATATACGTTTCCGTTCAAGGAGGCCGCCAAGTTAAGGGAGTGGGGGCATAGCTAGAGCTACAAATACCGTCTTAAAGCATGAAGATTGGCAAAAGGATGAGCTGGAACTTGAACACGGGCCTCGGTAATTAGAGTTCAGGAGGTTGATAACGAGGCTCGAGTCTTGTTGGGGGTGTGAGCGGTGAAGCCGCCAGAAGCAAGCAAAGAATGGATCCTCTTCAACGCCCTCCACGCGCACGCCTTGCTCTTTCTTGTCCTTTTCTGGGATAGGCTTAGTGAGACAGCAAGGTATATTGAGAAGTAGATTAACGCGCACCTCATCAGAGATTTCCACTACCTAAAGCTCCAGTTCCTGTCGTCCATCCTTTTCCTTCTCGAATTCTGCAGAAGCTGGTAGCTACTGCAGTCAATATTGAATGATCAACCCATCTCACTGTCGACCTGGCGGGTCGTCCTCTCAATGGCTCGTTACTGTCACGCTCGTACGTGTTTTGCATGTCACACGTCGGAACGTAAGTAGGACAAACAAACCCGAGTAGAGCATCAGGACCGTGAAACTACCACCATGGCGTGGAAGCAATACGGGCCTCGGTGGCAGGAGTTCGAGAGGTCTATAACGAGGCTGGCTGCCAAAAGCGAACGTGCCAGTGATCCTCATGCCTCCATCGAACGCTCCTTGTTCTTGCTTGTTTTCATGGATCTCTATATACGCACCTAGTGAGTCGCTCCCAGCCGCAAGAAATTAAACGGCTCATCCTAGTCCTGTACAAAGGAACCAACCATATTGAAACGGAGGTGTCAAGGTTGAGACGCATGGTACGCTCCCTGCTCAATCGTCATCCACCATAAATACTAACCGGTAACCTTTGGCCTCCAGTAAAACCCAACGAACTTGGCGTCCAAATTTTACCTTGCAAGCTACACGCTCAAATGTTTTGAGACGTCTCGTTCCCTGTCCCTCCGCCAGCTCATATCCAGATAGCACCTCGCAATGCACGGCCTCAATCCCACCCAGGGTTCCGTCCTCCCAGATACCGGCCTCCAATCGCCCTCATTACAGCGTTTCCACCTTCTCGAGCACTTCCACCAAACTGTAGTTGATACCGTGGAACTGGCACGGTTGGGAATGGTGAAAGCACACGCCGACTCCAAATTACCCAAGCACTGGGAGGTCCAGAGCGGATGTACAAAGTACGTCTTCAGGCCCGATGGATCGAGTTACTTCCAGCCCGTCGGATAACCGATGCTTAACGGAAATCCCGACACTGTCCTCACCTTCGACGCGGAGACTCTGCCCAACCATCATCGGCACCCTGCCATGGCTTGCGCTGCCTCAGAGCATGCTTCGTACACTTGGATATTCCCATGGCTCAAGGAGACGGACAATCCAGAGCATTCGGTTCTGATGGGTGACAAGACAGCACCCCGTGTCATCGTTGGCCATAACGTTTCATACGAACGCCAACGCATCTTGCAAGAATACAGCTTGACGGGCACCCCAAAGTGTTTCCTCGATGCAAATGTCTTTCCTCGATGCAAATGTCTTTCCTCGATGCAAATGTCTTTCCTCGATGCAAATGTCTTTCCTCGATGCAAATGTCTTTCCTCGATGCAAATGTCCTTCCACGCCGCCGTCAGCGGCATTTCTCACCAACGCCCGATGAAGTATAGAAAATTTACAGTGACGTACCTGAGGTTAGTAGTATCTGATTGCAGATATTTAATGCTGACTGAAGCCTACATTATCAGGTCACCCCCGTCAAATTGCCTCCTTCGTGCTTGCAGCCGTGAAGAAGAATCTCCTGAGCAAATGCATGAAGCCGATCCTACCCCTTCTCCCGCGGCTATCACTTACGGAAACCCCTTGCGATATAATTGAGAAGACCGCTGGCATAGTACGAATGTCGTTTGTAGGCATATCCCTCACGTCGGCCATCGTCCAGGTGATAAAGACGACGAAATCCCCGACCGATTTCTCTCACCCGTCGGGCGCACTCCTCAGAAATATCAGGACCAGGAAGGCGCAGGGGACCCATGCTTCCTCAGAGAAACGAATCAGGCCACCGAAACACCGCACTCGTCAAGCGGGAAGAACACCCCAAGAAGCCGAATGCGGGTTGCCTGGTGAGGCGAAGGCGCTCGAGGTACACTGGGCTCGGCAGAGGTGCCTAGGGGCTTTGAAAAAAGATAAAATCACTGGCGGACGCTCAAATCGAGTCCATCGACATTTGAGACTCTCGGCTGTGGTGGTGAACATCCCTGCGCCGTCAGGTTCGAGCTTGAGGGCTCCAAGAGTCCTCCTTAGGCCGCTACCGACCAGGCTATGAGCACCAGCGGTAATACAAAGCCATCGAGTGTCTTCTGCGACTTGTGGCCCGACTACGGTAGGATTGTTCCGAATGGGAACGGCGCTTGAACGTGTTGCCTGTGACAACCGTCTCTTCATTCTCGATGGTGGCACTCAACGACCTGCATGCCAGTCACCGCTCCCTTCCCATGTTGACCCTTCTGTCTTGTATTATCTCTCTGAATGTTGTTTTTTCTGGACTACTTGCTGTACACGTAGTTTATTATCCTGATTCAAACACTTTTGTCACGCACGAATTTATCGTTTCCCGTCATCGAACCTCTCGACTCTGATGGGACTACCCTGTCTTACCAGAGCCGTTGAGGGTTCTCTGGCTGGTTACTGATACTGGTAGCTCACTGACTGACTATTCACTGACCGCTACATAGCCGACGACGACTTTTCACTAAAGAGGATCTAAATGGCCATTGACTACTTACTGACTAGACTCTTGATCGGTCGCAGAATGAGGATGGGTGAAGAGAATCCTCGATTCTCCTGACGGTTACCGGTCAACTGGCCTTGATCACACGTTGACTAGTCTTGCCGGGCCATTGACTGCTAGCCGCCGACTTGTCGTCTCTCCGACTAGGTTTGACCGCATGCTTTCTGATTGGTCAAACAACTGTAAGCTTAGTGGCTAACGGACTGATCGCTGACTGCTCCCTGAAGGTCATCGTTGGGTCTAACTTCGAATTCTTACCGACACTCGCTGACTGGCCTTTGACAAGTCAACAGCGTTCAGTGATGGGCTGTCTTGTGGCTTCAAATCTTCAACATGTGGACACGATCTATGATCGCTTATCGTCTAGGGATGGACGACCTTCCTCGTTTCTCTGCGGTGGGCGTCAACAAGGTGCTGCACAAAGGAGTCTTCATGCCTCGTGTGACGACTTCTCAATCTACTCCCATTCCACCTGGGGAAGTCTGGACCCTGTCGGAGGGCTTGCATGGCGGCAGGATGCCAGGCGATGGCAGAAAACGAGGCCGACCGTTATGTTAGCTCTTTGGAATTGCCTTGTAGGGTTGTGTTACGGTCACAGCTCATACTCTGTCACACTGCCTGCTGAATGCCGCACGTTCCCCCAGGTTTACAGTGGACCACATAGTACTATCCGCAATTTTGGCTTTCAAAACAAGGCGTTGCAGGATACCCACTTTATTAGCAGCCATCCCTTGTCCTCGTCTCAAAACTTCCCGTTGATACCTCTAAAGGATGCGGCAGTTTCCACGGAACACGGGAGAAACCCAATTACGAAAACTGACTATATCGAGGTCTAATCTAGACGCTCGAACACTATATAAACAATCGACCCCTCTTATTGGCCTTTCCTTCCCACCAGTGTCCAGCTATGAAACCAGAAGAAGCTCGAAACGCACTTCCGGAACTTTGGCTTCAAAAGCTATGCTCCAAACTCTCGGGCGCTCAATCTATTGAAGACGTTCAAGCCGTCCTCGATGGGTTGGGTGCCTCCTGGCTTTCCGATAATCAAGTAGAGAGCGCGTTAAGACAGCTCCTCGATGCCACCGAGCATAAACAGTTGCTCGAGCTCGTGTTGGCATGTAAGAGACCTCGTCCTTTTCATGGCCGGGGATGTTTCGACTAATTTGGCTCTAACAGATGGAAGTTGGTCTCATCGCCTTTCAGCTTGGCTTTTGAAAAGTTTCCCGAAATACTCAACTGACGAATTCCAAACATTCATTCATAGCGAAGTCCTTGAGAGGCTCTCGCATTTCCTGCTTTTTGTTCCATGCGCCGTTGACCGGGAAAGGCAGCTGTTTCTTTCAGAGGCCAGATTCCGAGTGGAGAGGATTCCGCAAGTTCTGAAGTATATGGTCGATCTCGCTCTTGACAAGACAAAACGCGTGGATGTCGACGAAGCTGATTCTGATGGCTTCGTCACTGCAAAGAAGCGAAATCCATTTCAGGAGATGAAAGCATACAAGATGGAGAGTACCTTGAAGCAGCAGGACCTCTCCCGACTGAATGTTACTTATCCTCGAACAAAGAAAGAAGCGTTCTCCAACGCCAGTCTCTTGTTTGACGTCTTGAAATGGACGCTCTCGGTACGTCTCGTGCCGAATTGCAGCACATACAAGACATCTCATTGAATCGTAGCGATATTTGGGCATTCTACAAGAACCTGAAATCTCCTTGGCAATTCAAAACATGGTCGTTGTTTTGGTCTCCGCCAACACCCGTAATCGCGAAGAAAGGAACCAGCAGCCCGCTAATGGCTCTACTTCAGAACCAGCACCTGCAGACGCAACCCCAGCGGCATATCCTTACGTCCAATCCATGAAAGCGTGCGTAAACATTCTCTATCTGGTGACAAATTGGTCAATCTGACGTTGCAATTTTCTCAGAGCGCTATATTTTGAAAGCGCCTCCGTATTTGGAGACTGGCGCATATTGATCTCAGCCCGCGCCAACCGAGATTTACGTGAAGCTCGAAGGAGCGATGCAAAGTTCTTCCAAATCGTCATCAAGAAGATTATGTGCGTCCGTGTCCCGCCGATCGCTCCATTCACAGAAGCTTACTCTCTTGCCTAGTGAATTGTCTAACGGTCATTTCTCCGACGACAATCAAAAGCGTTTGAACGGACCAAATGTCGGTTTTCCGGTCTTTGAAGCGAAAATGACTCGTGACACTCGGCTGGTTGTATGTCTCATCCTGGCTGTGATTTTACCTCTCTCTCACCTTGGGGACAGTATCAAATTGACTGCATTCCCGAGTACAACGACAAAGTGAGTTTCTGCACTTCTCTACCAAACTTTGTTCTAATATTTTGTTCAATTGGGTAGTTCGAACGCCAAGGTATGACCGTACTCCACTCTTGGTTAATGATTCATATGTTGACGATCTGCAGTCATCAGAATTTTCGGTATCTATACCCATGCACAGATCGACCAACGCTTCTGGAATTCGATGGGCTATCAGCTTCTAAAGAAAGGCAAGGTATACCGGGATCGGTGCACATTCAGGAACCAGCCTTATCATAAAGGCGACAGTGTCATATTACCTGCAAGCTTCCCTCTTCATGAAAAAGAGATTTCTGACGACAATAGCATCCCTGAGTTGTCAAAAGAAGACCTCAGCGAAGTAAGTTGCTTTGTGTTTCACGAATTCACGTTCCTTTTGACCGAACAAACGCTTCGTAGATTCACAAACTGCTCGTGTAAGTTTCGAGATGCGTCCCAAAGGACGAGGGTGACTCACCTACCCCTTGCTAGTCTGGATAAATTCGTTGCTCTATCCAAGGAACTACTCAAAAGTAGGTCGCGCTGTTTGTCTTTGAACGCAACGCACTGACTTGTATAGGCATCTTCGTCGATCTTGACGTCACTCACGTTTTCGACGTCTCGCAAGTGGATTTTTTACCGATACTATAAACTTGTCTCATTCGCATTTTGTAGTCCCCGGGAGAAAGAAATCATCGAGCATCAAAATTCATGCTATGTTATTGGTCGCAGTGGAACGGGGTAGGTACCATGATTCTTCCCACAAATCTTCCTAATCTTCGAGACAAGGAAAACGACGACAATGCTGTTCAAAATGCTGGGAATTGAGCGGGCCTATATCCAACAGTCAGAAATCTCGTCAGTTGCTAAGCCTCGACAGCTATTTGTTACTCAGTCGCGCGTCCTTGCAACGCGTGTTGAAGAATCTTTTTCCAAGTTGTTGGCATCGCTCGCAGCAACCAACAAATCAAAAGAAGAGCTGACGGTGCTTGCGGAGAAACAGAAACTCCAAAAAGAGGGTGATAGCGGACTCTACGACGTCAATGACGACGTGATGTGGAAGGCTGGTCTACCAAAAAAGTTTAGCTTGCTCCGAGATGAGCACTTCCCACTATTCTTGACCTTTGAGCGAGTGCGTCTACCTTCTTATCATTTTTGACTCCCTTTTCAAGAATTCTTGCAGCTTTGCGAGCTACTGGAAGGCGACGCTGAAAGCGCTGTGGGCATCAGTGGCAACGGCAAGAGACAATCGATTACATACAAAGTCTTCCTCGACCAATACTGGCCTCATTTTCCTCGAAGCTTGACAAAGAATCTCAGTAGGTCTTCCTGGTTTCTTGCTGAACAACCGCCTCATCACGCGCCTTGTAGATCCTGCCTTAGTTTTCAACGAATTACTTGGTGCCCTTTCTCCGTGAATCAGCATTGATCAGAGGGCTAACGCTTTTCCGCAGGAGTGATCAAAGGATCTGAACAATCGCTCAGCCATGAGACTCGATATCTGGATTTGTCGGCCTACAGCGACCTCAGTCATCGCACCCAGCGTCTCTTTTCCAGTCAACGGGATCGAATTTATTCACTTTTCCAAGCCTACATGAAGCGCAAGAGGCAACGCGGTGAATCCGACACTGCTGAAAGGTACGTATATTGCCCATGTCATTCTTAGATTATAGCAGTAGCCTCAGTCTTATTGCCCAGAACACATCGTATCCTGAAGGATTTTGACGCATCAGGCGTTCCAGGAACAAAGGTAGACTATCTGTAAGCTCAGCTGTCGTTACCCAAGCTTAATATGTCATCCCTGACGTTGCTCCTTAGGTACGTCGACGAAGCCCAAGACAACCTCCTCATCGATGCGATGCGTTAGTATTGGGCACAGAATGTGTATTTCTGCAACACTGACGAGTCTTAATACCCTAGTTCTCCGATCGTTGTGCCGCAACCCCAACGGTCTGTTTTGGGCTGGAGACACCGCACAGACGATTGCTATCGGAAGCTCCTTCAGGTTCAACGATCTGAAGGCTTTCCTGTACAGACTTGAGGTGCATTTGCTTCCTTTTCGTAAATTGCCTGAGATGTGGCTGACTTGGTTTTCAAGCAACATCGAGAGCAAGGCAAAAGTGGTATAACACAATCCAAGCTGCGCACCTTCCCACTCTCCGTGAACTATCGCTCTCATAATGGTATCGTTCGATGCGCGACTGTTGTTATCGAGTTGATTACCCGTTTCTGGCCATACGCAATCGATTCCCTTGCACCTGAGCAGGGTATTGTTGATGGGGCTAAGCCTGTCTTCGTCAGTGGTTGGGGCACCAACACATCCAAATCTGCAAACTCCATTGAACCTCTCTTACCGTCATCTGACGCGGTTTTTCGGAAACTCTTCATGTCCCGAAATTCGTCAGTACATCTCCAGCCTCATTGTTAGTATACCCCTTTGAATAATGCAAAATTCACAGCGGAGAGTGGATTGAATTTGGTGCTGAACAGTGTGAGTCACTCAAGATATCTTTTCGCCATGGAATTAACAAGAAACAGGTATCTTGGTGCGAGACGAGGCGGCTAAAGCCAAGCTGCAAAAGGAAGCCGGAGACATTGGATTAGTTCTGTCAGTACATTCCATTTTTCTTTCCACCCATATCACACTAACCCATGACTGTGCTTAGCACCCTGTACGAAAGCAAAGGTCTCGAGTTTGATGATGTCAGTGACGGTAATCGGGATGTGAGGCATGCACTAATTGGGTTTCTCAGGTCTTGTTGTACAAGTTCTTTGAAGATTCGACTGTGGATTATGAACAGTGGTGTGTCGTGTTGAATGAAGTTGAAACACCAGTAGCGCATAGCGGTCGTGTTCCCTGCTTCGACGAGGAGCGACACGCGGGTGTCTGCAGCGAAGTCAGTCCGTGAATCATTTGGATTGTTCAACTTCTTTTCTGACCAATATTCTAGCTGAAATTCCTCTATGTTGCCATTACTCGGTCGAGGAAGAACCTCTGGATCCTTGATTGCTCTGCCAATGCAGAACCAATGAAGGTCGGTATCTATTTACCTCATCTCCCGGCCTGTCTCATCTCTCGTTAGAGGGTCTGGAATTCCAAGGGATACATCCAAAGCTATGTACCTGGCAGCAATGCATCCGGCAGCAATGCATCCGGCAGCAATGCACCTGGCAGCAATGCACCTGACAGTAATGCACCTGGCAGCAATGCACCTAGCCGCCACATTCCTCAACCTCAATTTGTAACGACTCGCTCGGAACCCGAAGAATGGGCCGCTACTGGTCGGAAATTGTTCGCGAATCAAAGATACCTACAAGCCAAGCTCGCTTTTAAGCGCGCCGGAAGGCCTCGCGACGTCAAGATTTCGGACGCCTACTACCTCCGTGATACCGCCCGTTCGGTCCTCGTTAGCAAAGAAACTCTATTTGAAAAGCGGAGTGCATTCTGCTCCGCCGCCGAATCCTTCTTGGAATGCGCAGGGGGCGCGAAAGGTGATGAGCAGCGCGTGTTCTTCCATAACGCTGCCGAATGCTTCGAAAGCGCGGGAAGCTGTAGTGATAATATGGGGAACTATCGGAGGGCTGCTCGAGCTTACGAGAATGCCGAGGAATACACACCTGCTGTCAGATTGTACAGGAAGACTGATATGTTTGACGAAGCAGTTCGTGTCCTTCAAAACTATCGGGATAAGGTCGACGAGGAGCTTGCAAATAATGTTCAGGAGGTCGCAAGGTTGCATTACTTCAAGAACAAGGAATTCAGGTGAGTTTGCGTGCTAATCTCACTGAATCTTTCCGACCAAGGTCAACTTTACAGGAAAGCGGAGACTTTGTTCGAATCGGTCGAGGAGCAGCTGGAGTACTTGGAGGACAACATTCTCCTCGATGATTGTCACGCTGCTGTGCTTGCTGAACTCGGCAGACACCAAGAGGCTGCGGAGGTCCATATGGCAGAGGGCCGTACCATGGAAGCTATTGACGCTCTATTAGATGACAAGGAAAACGAGGAATCCAAGCGTCGGGCTAACGATTGCATTCTTCAAGGACTCTGGGAGAACACTTCTTTCACTCGGAAAATTGAGGATACTGATGCTGCTGCTCTCGAATTCTTGCGGCTTGCGTCTAAAGTGGATAAGGACGCAAAGCTACTGTCGCCCACCCGTAATGATGAGGTGAGTTCTAAGTTCTCCCATTTCTCCTTCATTGACGACTCACCACATCTCATAGCTGGAAATGTTCCAGAGCCTGCGCAAATGTGATGACGCATCTACATTTCGACGACTCGCGCGTCGCTTCCTTGGTCGAAATGAAAACCATCAAACTGTGCTATGCTTCGACCACTACTTCACCAGTTTTCCGTCGACTTCGGAGATCACCAACGCAGAAATGGTGACAATTTTGGAGGATTTTGGCCAATACTGCCGTTCTTTTCGTGATCTGATCCTAGGATTGGACGTGACCGACGAGGATACGCAAAAACTTTTCGATTTTCGCCCAGCCTCGATTGTGAACGCCTATCGGATCAGGACCGAGACATGGTTGTACCAACAAGTTATAGACGCATTAGCCAGCCGGCAGGCTCTCGAACGTGACGATGAACTTATTACGGACGCATCGGCCAAGTTACAGGGTCTCGAACGTGACGGTGAACCTGTTATGGACGCATCGGCCAAGCTGCAAGTTCCCGAACATGACGGTGAACCAGTTACGGACGCATCTGCTAAGCCACAGGTTCCCGAACGCGATGGTCAACCTGTTACGGACGCATCTGCTGGGCCACAGGTTCTCGAACCCGATGGCGAACCTGCTAAGGACGCATCTGCCAAGCTACAGGCTCCCAAACACGACAGTGAACCTGTTACGGATGCATCGGCCAAGCTACAGGTTCTCGATCGCGACGATGAGTTTATTGTCGTATCGAGCAATGAGCTTCAGCGTTTCCTTCAGGCTGTTCTTTGGCAACGGCTGGAACGGCGCATTCTCGATGAAAACCATCACTGCCACGGGATTCGAGTTTTCACTCCTTGCTTGCCCTTCGTGATGAACAGTGGTTGTGGTAGAGTCAACTGTCCAAGACACCATGTCGATTATCAAGATTTAACCCAAGATTGGTTCAACTGCCAAGTCCGCATCCACCTTTTACAAATCCTCATTTACCATGTCTACCTTGGGATCCCAACTCCAAAGGATCGTGATCGGACCATTCAAGAAAGACGGTACGTCTTAGCCCACTCTCTGTTCATTTCAGGCAGGTTGAGTCTCTTGACAGGTACTGGATCCATCGGCTACACGAAACGCTGAGCCCTGCAGCCCATTACCTGGGTTCCGAGACAAGCATAGTCCARGGGGGGGTCAAAAGTTCCCGAAGCTGCGCTGGGCTCGCAAACCGTTGTGAAGTGGCTTCGTGACATTCTCGGAAACCGGGAGCTTCGCTTTGACAGAATGCTTCTGACATTCCTCCATGAAGGAGCGTCATTGCTGATGCGCTTTGACCCAAATGCGAGGAATGACCTTATGAGGGCACCGTTGCTTGGTGTATTTGCGAAGCTCCACTTTTATCACAGGTTCAACGGCACTGTCTACGTCGTTCCGGAGCTCTATCACTGCTTGAGAGCCGCTGATCATAGCTTCATATCGGCGGGGATTGTCTTTTTCCAGTAAGTCAGCATTCTGCTCTGCTGTCTCAACGATTTAATCTGTGTTTAGGCACATTGTAGAGAGAAAAATCTACACCGACATCAACATCCTTTGTCACCTTGCCGAGTTCCTTGCAGGATCTGTGATTCTCGCTCGTGTGCGATTCAACCTCCACTATGTTGTGCTTCCTCGTGGCTGGATTTTGGCTCTCCTCCGTCGGATAGTTATGAGGGAACCCGACACCATGTTCCTCGATAGGTTGTTGTTTTCTATGAAAGCACTGCTTGAAGGGTTAGTAAGGGGAGGCGAAGAAGCCAGTACGTTGGCTTTGCCACTCTCTAAAATATCGTCCAAGCTGAGCCTGCCATCAGAGTACATCTTGTTTGAAGGTCACGACATCGCAAATTTACCAGCTCTCCGGTCCCTCTTCATGCACAGAATGCAAGTATTTGATTCATCATCCCAGAAACATTCTTCCTAATTGTGATTCTTTTTCCAGATGTCGGGCGATGTGTCTCAGTACGTTGCTCTGGTGACTGAAAGCGAGACTGAATTGCACCGGCTAACCCTCTGGAAACAGTTGGCTATAACATTCCTAATAGGAACCTCCGCGACGATATCTTCCAGATGCTGCAAGTTTTGCAGACAACCAGGTTTCATCACTCATTCAAACGGTATGATGATTATTTTACAAACGTGCCCCGAAGTGTGTTCTCACCATCTTGTCGGTAGATTTGCTACAGCTCGAGGTTGGGGAGGCATGCTCGGAGCCGTCCAGACCTCCTGCAGTAACTCCCACTTGGACGAGATGGTCCAGCTCTGCTCAATTGAGAAACCAAGGCCTCAGAGGCCTCCACAGGAAGGTATTAGACGTGTCTTCTTCAGAAATCTGCAGGACATTCCTCTGGTGTTATCCACCAGTGCATTGAGGCCACAGGCCGAAGAATTCGTCCCAAGTTTCTTGAAGCCACAAGCAACTAACGTGAGCGGTGGTGATAATTCAACCGAAGGACAAGGCGGGGAGGCCGCCGCCGAACTTGAGCAGCAAATCGAACAACCGGAAGCGGACGTTACAGACCTGGTCGACTCTCGCAAAATCGTAGATTCGCTAGCTAGCACCGCTGCGCCATTGGCGGAAGATCATATATCGCAAGGGCAGAAGGACGTGGCACTGCGTCTCCTCGAGAAGCATCGACAGCGCGTAAAGAACCAGGAGCTGGAGGAGAACAAGACCCCAACCCNAAAAAGTTTGCGATTCCTACTTCGAAACTTGCCTCAAGCTGGCGCTGGATCCGAAGAAAATGGGGTGGCCGCGTGGACTCTATTATCGGAAACTGTATCTCGGGTTGGTTCCTCACCTTTTGGCGTGTGTTAAAGGAGTGGAGAGCTACGCGTTTTCGGCCAAGGCCGAGGCTAAGAAGCGGTATCGAGGGAATGAAAAACGGGATTATGATGAGATGCATAAGACGACGAACGAAATAGTGTAAGCCCCAAGTCTCAACTTTTTACATCCACTTTACTCAGGGGGATCATAAATTAGAGCCATAATCAAGGGATGCAGAACGCTCGGTCCACGACTGGACCCGTCTTCAGGAGGAGTTCACAAAAGGCAGGACGTCGAAGGTCTGAAGCAGTTGGTGCACGAAGTAGAGGAGCTTGTGAGCCGTGTGCCTTCAGGTGCTAGCCTCGACGTCCACTTCAATCTGCAACTCGCGATCAAGGGTATAATCACACCGTCGAAACCATCCGACGCAGCCGAAACGAGAGTTAACCATGGAGGATGACCTTGCGTATGAAATGTCTTGCAAACTATGCCGCTTCTCTTCTTGCCCTTTTGTACGAAGTAATGAACTGCACTCTACCTTTTTCTAGGGATACATGATAATAGTCCAATTCGCTATGTACTCGTAATAGAACATAGTACGTGATATGAACGGTACCGGTCAAATCAAGAATCACCTCGAAACTATCATGGGTGGATCTGCTGTTGACCGAGTCCTGACCACATAGTCTCTTGTCAGTCCGCGAAATTTTCCTCGCATATGCTTGGCGAAGAGATAGGATAACTCCAATCTCGTTCAAGGACTTACTGCAGGGGTAAGCTCAAGGAAGAAAAGTGCAGGTGACAATGTTAAGCCCATACGTGGATCACTGTGGAACGGACCTCGGTAGTTGGAATCTGGGTTCCACAACGAGGCTCGCCTCTCGTTGCAGATCCGAGGGTTCTAGCTGTCATAAGCCAACGAAGGGTTGGTGGCCTGCCCCTGTGCGTCCAACTCGCCCGAAAGCTACACGCTCAGATCTTTCGAGATGTCTCATTCCCCACCATTTCCAACTCGTTTTCGAATAGCAAGAATGAACACCGCAATTCCGTGACGCTGGAGGCAGAGAAGGAGAAGCAGAGGAATCAGACAAGAAGTATTTGTCACGAGGGTGCGATCATCCCAGGCCATGCTCTTTGCTCAGTGGACGGCGAAATTGCCGCCACAAACTCTTGGACATCTGGCGTCAATTCACGATTCGAACAGCAAGGATTTCCTACTCTGCTATGTTTCACTCAAAAAACTCGACGTAGAACTGAACTCCGGACTCATGTCCTTGAACAATGACGCTTTCTTGCACCAATCCGCACATTCTATCTTAGCTCTCTCGACATGTGTTGGGGGTTCTTGAAACTCTGATCCGGCTGGGGGGTTCCTTGGCGCTTAGGTCCTTCTTGCCTTTCCTTATCCCTTCTTTCAGTCGTCTGATGCATTGAACGTGGTATCGCTTCGGTGTCGGCTTTCTCAAAGAGTGTGAAGGGACGCTTTGTTCTGCGCCTTGCTCCTAAACACGCTGCACTGTTTGCTATTGTCCTTCAACCTATGCGTTGAGGCGGACAAGCTAGGCTGCATGCCATAAATCTGCTCCCTCCCTCCTGTTCAATGATGCTTCACTTCTCTCCCCCGTGCTCTGCCTGCTGATCGTACTCTGCACCTCTCGCCCCTTTGCCTGATCATGCCGATCGCTAATCGCACGAAAATCGATACGACTTCCAATGACACCGCGAAGACTCAAGGTTCCTCACCTCAAAGTCCTCAGACAGTTCGGCACCCCTTGTACTACAAAGAAAGCAAGGACGTTTATATCCTTGTACGTGAACGCTACACTTATCTCTTTCAACTCACTTCTTGGCTTCCGACTCATGCTCTTTGCCTCCTGTATAGGTTGGTCATGTCTATTTTAGACTTCCCTCGACGGACTTTCCTCGTTCGTTCTTCGAGAAGTTCGCTGGCAGAGAGGGACTGGGTGCTTCCATCGACACCTGGCCAGGTATTGGCGCACCGGAGAATGCAATCTATATGACTGAAGACGAGACGAAGCCTGAAGAGTTCGAAAAGCTGGCATGGGCACTCCACAATCCGTGAGTGACTTGGGTGTATACTGCTCGTATTCCTCTCAACTGACACCCACCAGGCTCATCGACGATTTCTCCGCCGCTACATTAGATGATTGGCTGGATATTTCTCGCCTTGCGCACCGATGGGGCTTCGATAAGTTGACCGCCATGGCCATTCGCCATATCAAGGAGGCAGAAACGAATACTCCGGACATGTCCCCAGTCGAACGAGTTTACAAATACGAGTTGAACAACCCTCCAGCGGAATTGGTCGAAGATCTCTACGTCAAGATCTGTACCCGAGAGGAAGGTTTATCCGACGCCGAGTGGGACCGGCTCGATAGTCTAGGCGGAAACCAAGGACGTCAAGTCCACCGCGCCCGTGAAGCTCTCCTCAAGGCGAGGGTTCGTGGGCGTCTCGACAACGAACAGAAAAAGTCTATCGTACGCGAGGTTCTCGGTCTGGGTGACAGGAAAACTACCAACTCTTCCCCTCCACCCGCCCAAATTCGAAATGGTACGTTCATACCTTTTCCCTCGCTTCATGACGACACTTGGTTAACGCGGTCGCATACAGCGGCTGGTTCTCAGGCACAGCAGAGAAGTCCTCCTAATCCGACCGCCAGTGGTGCCACTAGCTCCCAGCAACCAACGACCATTACGCCAGATTCAAGAACGAATACGAACGGCAGCTCAACCCAAAATTCTCAGAACGATACTTCATCCTCGGCCGGTAGGAGAGGGAGTGGCAGAGGGCAAGGATCCGCAAGTGCGTCGCATGGCGGGAATACTTGATCAGACCTAACGCTCCTTCACGATCTTTTTCTTGCTACATAGCGGTCGCTACCTGCAAACCCCAGCTTCCTCTGTCGACTCTGATTTCTGGTATTGTTTCTTTATACGTCATGTATTTCTGGACCCTGGTATGAAATAACCCCGACTTTGCGCTGCACTGTACTTTGTATATCCGTCTGAAAGAAATAAATCCGCTTTCGAAATGCCATTGAATTTCGAGATTGATAGATAGGTAGAGAGAGAGAGTGATGCAAGTAAGAGAAGGAAACTATACAACTACATTCGGATAGTCGCNGGGGGGGAGGCTATATATATGCCCCTGGCTCGTGAGAGCTCCCTTTCCCTGCTAGTCGTCGACAAAAGACGACGCACTCGCGCAATCTGTGAGATTATTACAGTAAACGGTTGGTCCAATAGAAGGAATATCTGGCGTCCGGGTGTTGGGCCGTCAGGTCGCAATCGAGCCACCTTTGTCACACAAGCGCACACCACATCTCCATACTCGTACCCTCGACAAAATTTGTCTAATCAAGGGATTGAGCCCCAGGGTACAATCCAACGGCAGCTTAAATGCCAGAAAATTACTCCTTAATCTTCGGCCCGGGTACCGTATACACCCAATCGTCCGACAAGTGCGTGGCGGTCGCGGTGAGCACACGCTTTACGCTGCACCAGCATTCGCGTCCGACTTTGTTCATCGACGAACTAAGTGAGACCTTGGTGCAAACACCAGCTTCGAATGAGATGCGAAATCGAATGCTTTTCATGGTTCTCCGGTCCGCAGTGAAGCCTTGTATGAAGATGCATTTCGTCAGACACCACCTCACGACAACTGGGGATTCACAAAAGAGAGGGCTTCGTACCTTGGTCATGCAAAGTTGTTCGGAACGAAATTTGACGTGCAGGACCTGACGCAGCCAAAGAGCCATACGCCTGATCGATGATCCCGTATGGTTTCGCGTACCACCTGGTTTGCCTAGACCTGTGACAGGCCCCTCCATGGATCCAATTCGTAGGAATTCTTGGCCTCGAATCGGGATTAGCTGGAATGCCCATGTTTCTCGAGTCAACATCAGATAGGCCGGATGTGGCAACACTCACCTATCAAGATTTTCGAAGCGAAGCTAGCGGAGACCAAGGAGCGGGTTTCGAGCATTTTGCTCTCTTCCAACTATCACCGTCTACTCAACTATATTCATTGGTATTATAATTATTAGCGCTTAGCTTAGGTTCGTTGATCTATTTAACGAAAGTAAAAATTCATCTCTTTAGGATATATTTGCAAGCCACAGTATAGGAGTTATCCGATTACAACAGTTTCCAGAAGTACATAAGATGAAGATACACGATTCCAGAGATGATAGTAGACATTGGGAGGCCACCGCCATGTTTGCGAGTGGCGACAGCTATATAGCAAGAAAGGATAGTTGGGAAGGGATGCGTTAGGTCTGATTAAGTATGCTTGCCACGAAACGCACCCCCGGACCCTCTTCCTCTACCCCCTCCCTGGTTGTTATTGGCGGAATGGTTGTTGTTACGGTTGGAGGAGTCTCCCCCGTTCGGGTTGGCACTGCTACTCCCAGTGTCGTTGGAATTCTGGGACTGGGTGTTGGTGCTGGAGGTTGTGGTGCTGGAGGTCGAGGCGGTGGGAGGCTCCTGAGTAGATTCGGAGGCTGCGTGATGCGAGATTAGATATGAGGATGAAAGGAACGAAGAACGACGAAGGAGGGCATACCGGTGGTAGAGGCGGTCGATGTTTGCCTGTTGGCGGCTAAACCAATAGCATCGACAACAATCACCTTCTTGCGAACCACGGACGAATTCGCGCTCTTGTTCTCCGCGAGGGCTTTGAAGTAGGAAACGCGTGCACGTTGAATTTGTCGGCCCATTTTGCCTCTAGGTAAACCATCAAGCCGATCCAATTCGTCGTCAGTCAAATCGTTGTCTTGAGTACATAGCGTGACATATAGGTCTTCAACGGTTTCGACTGGAGGGTTGTAGAGCTCATATTTGTACAACCTCTCCACCAGATCGGGGATATCGGCTTCTCGCTCCTTGATACGCCTAAGCGCCATTGATTTCATATTCACGAAGCCCCATCTGTCCGCGAGATCAAGGATGATGAACCAGTCGTCCAAGCTTGCGGCCGACCAGTCATCGTAAAGTCTGATAAACGGATCAGGGTTGCAGAATTAATGACGAGCGAGACCGTAAGAACGTTGCGAGTACCGACTCGGATAGACTCACGGATTGTGTAGGACCCAGGCAATTTTTTCGAACTCTTCTGGCTTGACATCGCGGATAATGATAGCCAGTGAGCTGGAAGCGGGCCCCACGCCCGGCCAAGCTTCCCTGTTCGGGCCAAGCGGTGTACCTCCAGAGAAACACTCGNAAAAACTTCGGCGGAAAGTCCACTGAGTGCAGCCTAAAGTAGACATGAGATATCTAGGTGAAGGAGACAAGTGATTAAGATTAAGAATGAACAACGACAAGGTGGGCCAGGACTGACCAAAATCGACAGGTCGCCCCCTTCCCGGTAGTACAAAGGATGGGTGGTGGTCTGAGGGCTCTGTAGCGACGAGCCCTGATCCCGAGGAGTGGAGGTATCAATAGGAGTAGAGGAAGCCATAGCGTTTCGGGGTAATAGAGAGGAAAGCACTCGCGAGCCTGCCTTTTATCCCATCCGATTCAACGGGTCCATTTTGCCGGAATGATAGGCTACCAAGCAAGCAAAGCGGCGTGTTGAGGAGCAAGGCACAGGACAATACATTCTTCCATGCTCACAGAGAGACACGGCCCTCGAGGCAGTGCCACGCTCAGCTCAGAGAAGTCCTTTAGCGCGCAGGAAACAGCCAGGAAGTTTAGAGTCTCGAGGATCCTCAGGCGCATGTCGAGAGAGCTAAGATAGAATTCGTGGATTGAGGCGAAAAGGATTCATTGTTCGAGGCACGATGCATGAGTCCGAAGTTCTGTTCAATGCCGAGGCTTTTTGAGTGAAATGTAGGAGAGTCAGAAATCCTTCAAATGATGGCAGGCAGGCAAGAGTTTATGGCGACGAATCCGCCGTCCACCGAGCAAAGAGTCAGACATCTAGAGAGAATAGAGAGTGGGCAACTCTTCGCAGCAGGCATTCCTTAGCCTGGGATGATCGAGCACCCTCGTGGACAAAATTTGTCCGATTCCTCCGCTTCTCCTTCTCCGGCTCAGCGACCAGGTGTTCGTCCCTTCTGGACAAGCGGCCGGAGCCTCAAACCAAAGAACAAACTACCACAGTTTGCTCCAGACCGAGCCCACATCCCCATAATCTTAAGGTCACATCATGCGGAGAAGTCGAACATCAGGGCAAAGTTACTCGACGAAAGAATCACCAAATCTCACCCTGTACACGGCCCAATCAACCGTACCAATTCAATCCTGCTTTCTTGAAAGTGCGTCCACCTCCGCTTCTTCAATATGGTATTCACTTTTATTTACCCTGGGTAGCGCGGGTGTTGCAGAGCCAGAGCGGAACACCAAGTATTCCAAGGTGCTTCGTTGTCTGTCGGTCATCGAGCTTTGCAAGAGGCCTGAAATATTGCAACAGAAGAAGCGGCGGGAGCGATGCTGGAACGTGGATTGCCTGAGGGACCTTCAGTGTCGGATGCGGGTCAGCGACAAGTTCCCCGGGTCGGTTCTGTGGTTGAACGGAATAATGTGAGGCGTCTCAGTTCTCGCTGGCGTACTACATTCCGTTGCCGAGCCTTCGCTGGATAGATGGACGCAGAAAGTCGGTCTGTCGTTCCTCTTGCCCGGCCATGTTTCGTGTTATTATTTGCTAAACCGCCGCTGCAGCTCGATTCTTATTGGGGATGCGATCCCGCGATAACCAGGTCAGGCAGAAGTCGATTTCGAGGCTGGCTAAGCTTCCGGTGGACTCGAATGCCCCGGTGAAGCTCCCGCTCCAGAGTCGGATATCAGAGAACCTCTTGCTTTCGGACCCGAAACCAAGATACCAGAATACTGTCAACATCGTCAGCATAAGCGATGAACAGAATTTTGACCACGATTTGTATTCATACGTCAATGGGCTCGGTGAATTTCGACGCGTTGATAGATAGGTAGGGAGAGCAAGGGAAGGAGGCCGGCTCATGTAGATTGTGTGGTCCGTTGAGGATCCCATTCTCCACGAGCAGCCGGCAAAAGACAGCGCATTGGTGCAATCTGATACATTATTGCGGTAAATGGTTAGTGAAATAATAGGTATATCTGGCTTCAACATGTTAGGCCATAACGTCATACAAGCGCACACCACATATCCATCCTCGCTTCCTTCACAGAATTGGCCCAACCAGGGAATTGTGCTCTAGGATACAACCCAACGACATCAGCAGCTTTAATGCTCGAGAACCATTCTTTCATCTCCGGTGCAGGCGCCGTATATACCCAATCGTTCAGATGCGTGCGCCAATCGCGGTCAGCACACACATTACGTTGCACCAACATCCGCATCCGTCTTTGTTCATCGACGGACTGGGTGAGGCCTTGGTGTACGACACCAGCTTCAAACCAGGTATGCGACCCTGAATACTTTCCATGGTTTTCCGGTTCGCCGCTGAAGCCTGTCAGGAGAGCAAGTCGTTAGACATACCTCACAATAAGTGCAGATTTATGAAAGGGAGCGCTTCATACCTTGGTCATGCGAAATAGTTCGGAACGAGACACGGCGGACAGGACCTGACGCAATCAAAGAGATATACGCCTGATCTTGCGTAGTTTCGCGCACAACGACCTCTTCTTCGCGTCGAGCATTCGTCTTGACCCAATGTTCGCCATAATCCATAATAACGAGGGCAATCCGACGGGGGAGGCCAAGGGACCGCGTTAAGATCGAGTAGACCTGCCACACGTCGGAGGGATTGGACGATGTCGATTCCGTCCGAACAAGCGAATGTTGGAGAAGCTGAATGAGCTGCGGATACCATGATTTTCCCTGTGCCCATCTCAGCTCTTCTGCGGAGACATTATCCAAGGCTTCCACGGCCGGCCGTTGCTGGATTTTCGACAGAAGATACATGATAATATCGTCATTCCGGAGCTCCAGAGCTTGCTGTAGAGCTGTTTTCCCTGACGGCGCCTTCAACCTCAAATCGCATCCACTCTCTACCACAAGCTTCACCGTGTCCAAAGACCCACTATGCACCGCCCACTGCAAGGCCCTGATACCCTTATCCTCTCCACCGCAAACCTGAGCGCCCGCATCGATTAATGCCTTCATCATCTTGGCATTCCCCCAATACGCAGGAGAATGGAGAAGTGGGGAATTGAATTTCGAGTGATTGTCGATATACCTCGCCCCAAGGTCGATATTTGCCCCTTCCCCAATCAACAAACGCGTCGATTCAAAATTGCTGAGATAAACAGCGTAGTAGAGTGGCCGGATCTCGTTCCAAAGCTGCGTCCTGCACGCCTTGTCGATATCAGCGCCCAAACGCAGTAGGCACTGTATCATCGCGGTATCGTTCTGGCCTACCGCGATAATAAGTGGTGTTCCATAACTGCCGATGGGTTCATCGAGCCAATCTGGATGTTGAGTGACGAAACGTTCGACCGTCGTTGTCAATCCACAAAGGACAGGATAATAAAGCGGACAGAGGTCGGGGTCGTACGCCTTGATAACGTGGGTCATGTTTTGCGACTGTTCGAGGGGTTCTGAATGTAGTCGGACTTGAAGGAAGGTGCGATAGTTTCCTCGATAGTCAGAGTGGAGGAGGAGCTGTTCGGTCAAGTTGTAAACATGGTCCGAGGCTACGTCATCGTCATCCAAGAGGATGAGCTGGTCACCGCCTCGATCTCCACGTGCCCGTGCCAGACTGAGGGCCTTCGCATGTTCTGTCCAATATCCTGCCGAATACTCCAACAGCTTGGCCTCGTGCCGAGGACGTG
Organism: Candolleomyces eurysporus; assembly: GCA_027579435.1. NCBI lineage: Eukaryota > Fungi > Basidiomycota > Agaricomycetes > Agaricales > Psathyrellaceae > Candolleomyces > Candolleomyces eurysporus. Next base: position 82,462 of record JANBPK010001043.1, read on the forward strand.
GCCTAGCGTGAGGCAGTTCGCGTTGGAAGTCTTGATAGGCAAGATAGGTGAGCGTCGCTACAGCCAACTTTTCTTCCGCCAATGCCTTTCTGATGTAAAAGTGAGAGACGTCCACATTCTGGCTGATCCAATCCGAAGTCAGGAATTCCTACGAATCGTACAATTAGTATATAACAGTGCACGACTTCATACGTATGGCCTACCTTGACTGAGAAATGCGACAACGAAAAGCGGTCCGTCCGTTCGTCGTGCGTGACCAAGCTTCCACAAATCTCTATGAGCTCTGTCTCTCTCAGAATGGGGAGCTTCGTCGGCAGCTTCGTTGAAGTTGGTGTGACCGAAAGCGATTCTACCACTTCTCCAAGGCTAAGCACCCGCTTTGCCGTTGCAAGCCACAAGAATGTATGAATAGCGAGATTCACATCTTCTTGACGTTCTATCTGTTTCAAGATCCTTGCGTACGTGCTGTTCAAATCTGTTGGAAGGTCCGCCAGGACTGCTTGAATAGATTCTTCCGAGCGACAACGTTGGATTTGATCAAGCTGAGACCGAACTAGTTGAAAGCTGTCAAATGGGTGGGTCAGGCGATTTTCAAAGCGGATACGCACGAATCGGACACTTACAACGTCGCCCTCTGCAGAATAACTGTGATAATTTCCGTTCGCAACGGATCCTGAATCTTCTTCAACCGTCTCTGGGTCTGGAAACATCCATTGACATATGAATACAAATCGCGGTTAAGGTTCTGGTGTTCGTCACTGAGGCTGATGATGTTGACAGTATTCTGGTATTTTGGCTCCGGCTCGGAAAGCAGGAGCTCCCGAATATCCAACTCCGGCCTACTAGAGAGCAAGAGCTTCACCCGGCCATTCGAGTCCACCGGAAGCTTAACAAGCCGCGAAATCAGCTTCTCCCTAACCTGAATATCGCATTCGTCGAGTGCATCAAGAATGATGGTCGCTTTGTCGTAGAAAGCACTAGCTTGCAGGATCTTGCCCATCAGGTCGTCCAAGTCGGAAGGCACACCCTGTCCCAAGTTCATCCTTCTTTCGAATTCCTTCAGCATATCTTCGGCTTTGTCCATTTGTTGAGATAGGAGTTGGACCAAGATGGATCGAAGGATGGCAGAGCCATTGGTCGTTTCGGGCTCATCGAAATGGCAGTACAGGAATGCGCTTCCAACGTTGCCCTTCTTTACTTTGTCCGCGAGAATAGCATCTCCGATTATCATGGAGCTAACACAGTGTAAGCAAGAGTAGCACGAACCATCGTCGAGCAAGAAGAACCGTGCTTACATCAAGACCGACTTCCCGCACCCATCTTTCGGCGAAAGTGAGTAACTTAATAGACACATATGAGAGAAACGCATCTCACGTATTCCGTTCAACCACAAAACCGACCCGGGAAACTTGTCACTGACCCACATCCTGTACTGCAGATTCTTCAACATCCACGTTCCAGTATCGTGCTGCCGCAGTTGCCACAGTATTTCATGTCTCTTATAGAACTCGATGGTCGATAACCAGCGAAGCACCTTGGAATACTTGCTGGTCCGCTCCGCCTCTCGAAGCTCTGCGACGCCCGCACTATGTCCAAGGTGATTAAGATTGAGTTTCAACTCAAAGAAACGGACGTGAACGCACTTTGTATCAATGTTAACAGCGAGAATAAAATGACTCGAGTATCGTTGAACTACACCGAGATAGCTTTGGATACTCGTCTCCGTCAAAGGCCACAATAGCCTTCGTACATGGCACCAGAACTTCCACCGCCCTTTCCCTTCCTTCGGCGTTAAGCGCTTCCGTATACCCTTCAGCAAGTCCTCGAGCTCCTCCTGACAACGCTTTAAAGGACCTTTCGGGTTGGCCAGGTGGGCGTATGAGGCATCGGGCTGTCGTTTAATCAACTGCACCAGCTTCTCCAAGTTCTCCTGGATGAGCCCAAGCTCTGCATGAAGATCATCGAGCGCTTTCGGATAATTCCTGACACTCTTCTGGTATTCACCAATGGCCAAAGTGAGTTTCAACGCAAAATCGATGAAAGCGATGCAGGACGCAGCAACTTCCATGAGCAGGGGTAGGAGTCTTCGACCGGGGACAAGAAGGGAGGCTGGAAGAACGTGAAGCGCCAGAGGGCTCCTGCAATCCTTCTCGCAGCACGGAGAAAGGCAACGCAAACCAAAGCTTCCATAATATATCTGACATCTAGAGAGTTTTTGGCAGAACCTTCGTTGACACCGTACCTTTTAAAGAAACAATATAGACCTAACGTTATGTCTCTGTCATGGACGAGGGGCCGTTGGAGAGTTTCCTTTCCAGAGCGGCGTTGGCAATGCCGTCTATGCTTAGGTGACCAATTCAACAATCGTCAAGTTGACTGCTCCATGGCACGGCGCAGTACCGAGAACCCCTATCCGTTAAATTGTCTAGTCAACAACTATGTCATTGTTGGGGATTCAATACAACGTACCCACAGCCCACCGATTCAAGGCACCGTACCAAAGGCCTGGCCCTTGGGAGACTCGCCAAGACTAGTAGATCAGGGACGACGATACGGCCTTGCCGTCAAAGGATCGAATGCCAATGACTTCCTGTGACATCGGGTGACCAACTGCTGACAGTGGTCGTGGAAGCTTTTCAAAACCTGTAGGCGGTCACAGCTAGTAAGCCTTCGGCTCTGAAGGTAGGCCATTGACAAACCTTTTTCGCAGTCACGGCATTGCGCTTGCGTGGCCCTTCACAGTCCAAAGAAAGGGAGAAGTTGTGTTCCTTCCGAGCTGAGCAGCCTTCTGTACCTCGAGGCGTCTTTGGCGCCCACTGGTGGTGCTGTGGCGAGTCCGGAGATTCGGAGAGACCTAATGGACACTGGTAGTGAATATCTGTTCGCTTAATGCTCGAAAGAACCGGATAACGGGGGTGATGTGGAGAGGGAAAGGAGATCCAAGCACTGGTGTGACATCACAAACGTCACGCGTGCCAGGGACTACGATTCAGATCCTCGCGTCTCCCTCGTAGTAGGAGGAAAAAGCTGGAAAAATGGCGGATACCTCTGTGGCCTAATATAGATCCTTCATTTTCCTTCAACCTGGCTATCTACCTACCTAAATTGAGTCATAAAAAATTCGAAATAAAAATTAAGAACCACAGCACCCAGGATTCCCGCGTGGTCCCCCACCGTGGTACTAACTGGGCGGCACTCTGGTTAACTGCGCAGATCGGACGGGATGCGGTGCTTTCAGAGTCCTATGGCCGTGGATACTATAGCAAGTAGAAATTTGTATTTATCGACCATAGGATAACTTGGATCCGGACTGAACAAAAAGCTTGAGGAAACGCTCGCATCTACCTCAGCGGAGAAGAAAAGCTCCAGGAAAAGTCTCGATTCTAATCTCAAAGGGTAAATTAATACATACACACATAAACCTCATTCGAAAACATGATGTACCATAAAGAACATGGATAACACGCCCTATTCAAAACCGTCCATTACATCCTCCTTCCTCCTCCCAGTTCACCTAACTCTCCCGTCTATCCCTGACTGACATCCACTAGGCATTCACAAATCAATCAAAAGCGCCTCCTTCCTCTCCTCTTTCACGACGTACGGAGCCGGAGCCTCAGTCGGCGCACTCGGCAAATTCAACACACTCGTCGGAGGCGCAGGCGCATTCGCAATCAAACTCTGCCTATACTGGTCTTGCTGGTACTGCTGCTGGTGATACTGTTGTTGGTGCTGCTGCTGATATGGAGCGTGCTGTTGCTGTTGCGGCTGCGTATACTGTCGTTGCGGCTGATACCCAGACCCGACGGTCCCACTCCTCGCCAAATTCACTTGCGATGGTGGAGCAGCATACGAGGACGTCGACGCCGATACCGTGTTACTCCTGCCCAGCCCAACCTGCGGAGGGGGCGACATCGCTTGCTGGAGTGGTGGAGGTGGCGGGGGGGACTGAGGAACCGAAACTGGGTGACCGAAGGTAACAGGTGGCAGCGTAGTCGTATTTCCGTTCACCGGTTGTTGCTGCATATACGAAGACGACGTTGGGGCAAATTGTGACGGGACCTGCTGTGGTACAGTCGGCGACAACTGCGGAGCACTCGGCGCTGGGGCATACTGCTGTTGTGGCTGCTGCTGGACCCACTGACTTTGCTGCTGCGGGGGCGAGCTGGGAGTTGCATACTGCTGCTCGGCCGGATATGCTGGCTGTTGCTGCTGCCATTGAGGGTTATACCCAGTATGGTACGCATTCATCGCAGGCTGGTACGTAGGAGCCGTCGTCGGAGAAGCCACAGCAGATCTCCACCTCGGCTGGCTAACTTGATGTGTAAGAATCTGGTCGTAGAGCTTGACGGCTTCCGAGAGCTTCGAGTGCATATCCGATAGAACCTCTACAATATCTGGGTCAGGATCCGACTGTAATCCAAGGGAAAAGGGAGAGAGTATGCGCACCTTGCTTCTTCCCCGTATCATCTAAACTCATCGCCAACTTCGGCCTCAACCCACTCGCTTTATCATAAAGCTCCGTAACAGCCGGATACCTCGAAAGGTCGCGCCCACCCGACGCCTCCACCTGCTCCACCGTCTGGTTAAACGTCAAAATTGTATCTGTCTCCAGCGGGTCAAGGTCATAGTGAGGAATAACAGAGGGCGGAGGTAGCGTCGCATTCACAGTCGAAGAGGGCTGGTAGTCGCTATACCCAGACGTGGGCTCCGCCATAGGCGCACTAGGCCTCGGCGCGTTCGCCTCCCTCAAGCTCGCCTCAATCGCCGCCTTCAGATCAGGATCGTCGTCTTCCATCTGCGCTTCAACAGGGCGAGTACGGCGGTCGACGAGAGGAGGCTCGGATGCCTGCCACCGCTCAGGTTCCGGTTGCAACGAGGTGTAGCCACCCGTGGGGGACCTAGACGCCTCCAACGACAGCTCAATCGCACGTTGAAGCTCGGCGTCTTCGAGATCCTGCGCAGCAGTACGGTGGGAGTGGTGGTGCTTCCGATGTTGATGCTGATGCTGGTGCTGATGGTCCTTCTTGCTGGCAGAAACGGTGTTCGCCTTCTTGGTCAGTTTGTTGTAGCACCCATCGCATACCCGGACTTCCTGGGTGATACCGTAGTGTGGCAGGGGCATCGACTTCGACGAACATGCCTGATCGAAAACTTGTCCGCAGTTCCTACAGTGGTGCTTGCGGTTGGTGAAGGTGAAGGGGGTTCTGCACCGGAGGCAGAGGTCTGAATCAACCCATTCGGGTGCAGTCTGGGTGTCGATCATCGCAGAGTTGGCCACCGCCATGTCCTTCGGAGGGAACTTGAACCCTGTGTACAAATAAGCAGCTGGTATATAGAATGGAAATGCTACGACGCACCCTCTTTCTTCAGTGTCTCGTAAACCTGGCCCACGTAACTCAGATTCTGCTTCCCCTCAAACGCAACACCCCAATTCTGAATGACGCGGAGGATCATGTTCTTAACTTCTTGATTCAGAGTGGGCATCTTGAGTATCGAGACCAGGTTGTCCATAAACTCTCTAGAAGCAATCTCGACGAGGAAGAGATCACCGCCATTCTTGACACAGATATCGCTGAGCTGTACACGCAATGGAGACAGTCAGCATCGGTGTTCATACACCGCTGACCATTGAACCGTATTACGCACACCGAGAGCCAGGAGCTGCACATTGGGGTTCTTGTGGTTCAGCCTGCGCTTTATCGCTCGCATTGCGTCCCGCGCTGGAGCGCTCTTTGAGCGAATTTGGTCACATATTTCGAGATTCAAGGCAATGTCCTCTGAGCCGGAGGGTAGAAGCTCCGACGTTGCGCGATCTGTGGCCCTTATCAGCAGAGAAATTGGAGACTTGCACTCAGCACATACCAATGGCATCGTCCAGCTGGGATGTGCCCCAAATCCAAGCACTGAGTCCTGACATTGTGGTGGTTGTGGTTGAGAGTGTCGGCGCGCTGCGCAGGCTGTGACGCTTTGGGAGCGACCTGGATGACTAAGCGGGCCACATAAGCGCCGTATGCAGTGGAAGAGGCGGGGAGGCGGGGTTTCGTGGACATTCATCTTAGGGCGTACGATATCCATCTTACCGTAGGTCCAAGTTCACTCAAGCAAACGACTTTCATTGCGCAAAGGCGTTCATTCATTATGAAAACAAAAGGGTATATTACACGATCGCCTCGCCTAACAACCCTTCCCGAGACGGGATTCCGCAAATCGATAAGCTCAGGTAGGCTGGAAGGATCTTGGGGAAACATGGAGGAAGCGGCCGCTACAATTCGAGATCCTTCCAAGCACAGCCTTCTGGGTGACTTGTATTGCAGTCGTATGGAACACGATCGAGTCACTGCTGTAGCGAATAAGGGTGACGGCCCAGATAACGACCATCGAGGCTATGCTGCGGTGTGCATTGTGAGTAACGGCAGAGTCAGAGATCGTCGGGGCAGCGAGAACGGAGAAAAGCAGGAAAAAGTGGGCAAACAGGGAGGAGCTGCGGTCAAATTGCGCGGCCTCTTATATAGGCAGTGACGCCAAGAGCGTGACATGTGACGGTTGGTCAGCATTGTTTGGTGTTTGGTGACGGGCCCGACTTGCAGCGGAGTCGAAACGCAAGGGTCCAGCATCGTTGGTTGTCTCCCAACCGCCACCACCAACGCCCTCGCACCCCACAGCGCTCACGAATCCCTTCCAGGCGACTTCCAGAGGGCTCGAAAGCCGACGTCCACCGCCCAGGCTCGACGACCAGGCTTTTCTAGAGGTTTCGCGTTCTTTCTCCCCTTTCTCCCCTCTTTCGTCTCTCCGCCAGCACCTCCTTCAAAAGACCCAAAAGGTCGCTCAATTCTCGTATACAGTCCTATTTTATCGTTTCCAACCATTAATACGCCTCTTGGACGCTTTACGGTCTATATTTTATACCTTTTCTCCCCCAACAATTGACCCACCTCCATATCCACATCCTGACCATCTGCCAGCATGCTCGGACACAGTTTTGCCCATTCGTCGGTACCAGTCCGCAAGGTCAAGGAGGTTCAGTTTGGTATCCTCTCCCCGGAGGAAATCGTGAGTTCTCTCTGATGACGAAGCCACTGCGCCCCTCACATTTCTTACGCGCCTATTACAGAAAGCCATCTCCGTGGCCAAGATTGAGCATCCCGAGGTCATGGACGAAACGTCGCGCAAGGCGAAGATGGGTGGTTTGATGGATCCAAGGATGGGGACGATTGATAGGAATTTCAAGTGTCAGACGTGTGGTGAGGGGATGGCTGAGTGCCCTGGTCATTTTGGACACATCGAGTTGGCTAGGCCTGTGTTTCATCCAGGTACGTCTTTCATCACTCTCCATCCCGTGTTCCGCGATTCTCAACGCCTTTTTTCCTCCAGGGTTTATTGTGAAGGTCAAGAAGATTCTGGAGTCCATCTGTGTCAACTGTGGCAAGCTCAAAGCCGACATTGTGAGTAGCGTCTTCTTCTTTTCGTATACTCGTTTCGCACCCCACCATCCCATTTTCTGGGGGCTCTCTCCACATACCATGGGGAACCCCGAACCCACACCACGCTAGACCCTTGACAACGAGGGCGCTCTTCCACCTGGCAGGGGAACATGGGCGCGCGTTTTCGGTCGCTTGACCGCCGCGCTCATCCCATCCAAACTGCTCAGGACCGGTTGGGCACGAGGTTGTGGGTGAAAAGGGGGGCTGAACGAGTGCGGAAATGAACTCAACGCCCGGTGCCTCAATGGTGCCGCGTCTGGTTGGAGTTCTTCGTCCGCCGCATGCTGTTAAGCAGTTTTGCTGGCGTGTCGTTCACGGGTTCTGCACTTGAGAGACTCGATGTTGTCTTTGCCCCCTTGCCACGCGGTTCTCTTTTCGTTTCGAATTGCGTTGTGAGACGTTTATCGTGATGTTGTCGTTGTCCCCTGCTGTCGTAGATCTAGATTGCTGACATCTCCATTTTTTCATATTACTTGATCATCACATCCTCATCGTCGACCCACGAAACCACATAACTTGATTTTCCACAGAACGACACGACCTTTGCGAACAAGATTCGTCATTGCCGTGACCCTAAAACTCGGATGGCAGTCGTCTGGTCTCATTGCAAAACAAAGATGTCGTGTGATGCAGATGACCCCAAAGAAGAGGGTGCTGACCCCGAAGGCGAGGAGCCCAAGAAGGGCCACGGGGGTTGCGGTCATCAGCAACCTGTCATCAGGAAAGAAGGCTTGAAAATGTTTGTTCAATACAAACGGTCGAAGGATGATGACGATGTAGGTGTCAATCCAATCAAGTCCCGCTGGTCCATATGCCTTCTTTGCTCACCCTTTTCCAGGAAATGAAGTCTCTACAGCCCGATAAGCGTCTCATCACCCCGTCCGAGATCTACACTGTATTCAAAAAGATTTCGGACACGGATCTTCATCTCCTTGGTCTTTCTGATGAGTATGCCCGTCCAGAGTGGATGATTTTGACTGTTCTTCCTGTACCTCCTCCCCCTGTCCGACCTAGTATCGCCGTTGACGGTGGTGCCATGCGAAGTGAGGATGATTTGACCTATAAGCTTGGCGATATCATCAAAGCTTCCGCCAACGTGCGGAGATGCGAACAGGAAGGTGCTCCGGCACACGTCATTTCCGAGTTTGAGCAGCTTCTGCAGGTGAGCTTTCCTGAGCTTATCGAGCTTGAATTTCGACGTTGAACCATGTTCCTTCCAGTTCCACGTCGCCACATACATGGACAACGACATTGCGGGTATCCCGCAGGCGCTGCAAAAGTCTGGTCGTCCTGTGAAGGCTATTCGTGCTCGTCTAAAGGGAAAGGAAGGTCGTTTGCGAGGAAACTTGATGGGAAAGCGTGTCGACTTCTCGGCACGTACTGTCATCACTGGCGATCCCAACTTGGAACTCGATGAAGTCGGTGTTCCTAGGAGTATGGCCATGAACTTGACTTTCCCCGAACGAGGTGAGTTCTTAATAGATCCGTCGGTATCAATCAACGTTAACTTCTATTATTATTCCAGTCACTCCTTACAACATCGCCTATCTCCAGGAGCTGGTCCGGAACGGTCCTACGACATATCCCGGTGCTCGCTACGTCGTTCGTGACACGGGAGAACGTATTGACCTTCGGTATAACAAGCGTGCGGATGCCTTCTTGCAGTATGGATGGATCGTTGAGCGTCATCTCAAGGATGGAGAGTGAGTACCTCTATCGTTGGTTTCCGAAGCTACGTATCTGATGAAGCCACCTCAGCTACGTTCTGTTCAACCGTCAACCCTCGTTGCACAAGATGAGTATGATGAGCCATCGTGTGCGCCTGATGCCCTATTCCAGTACGTCCACCCTCTGTTTTCTTTAGAGAGCGAGATGCTGACTGTGGCGCAGCTTTCCGTCTGAACCTCTCGGTGTAAGTTCAGTGGATCAACCACATTGATCGTTATTGAACTGTTCATAGTACCCCTCCCTACAACGCCGATTTCGATGGTGATGAAATGAACATGCAGTACGTATCCTTCGCTCTATCGTAAATACCTGTTGTCTAACCACGACACAGCGTACCGCAGAGTGAAGAGACTCGTGCTGAGCTCAGTCAGATTGCTTGGGTACCTCGACAGGTAAGCCTTCTACCATTTTATTTAGCTTTGCGACACCCTCTTATATCACCGCACACAGATCATCTCCCCTCAAGCAAACAAGCCCGTCATGGGTATTGTGCAAGACACCCTTTGCGGCATTCGAAAGTTCACGCTCCGCGATACCTTCCTAGACTGGAATGCAGTCCAGAACATCCTCCTCTGGGTGCCGCAATGGGACGGCGTTGTTCCTATACCCGCGATTCTGAAGCCCAAGGCTCTCTGGACGGGCAAGCAAATCCTCAGCATGGTTATCCCGAAGGGTATCAACATCCATCGATCTCCCGACCCTAAATCCTCGAATCCCGTCTTTGACGATGGTGTGATGATTGAAAATGGGGAGTTGATCTTTGGTATTGTCGAGAAGAAGACTGTTGGTGCCTCGCAGGGTGGTCTCATCCACGTTTGTTTCCGAGAGAAGGGTCCCGAGGTGACGAGGTCGCTGTTCACCGGTTTGCAGATGGTGGTCAACTATTGGCTCTTCCACAACGGATTCAGTATCGGTATTGGTGACACCATCGCCGATTCAGGTACCATGGCCTACATTACGAAGACGATCGCCGACAGCAAAGCGAAGGTGGCCAAGACTATCGATGACGCATACAACGACAGGTTGAAGACCAAGCCCGGTATGACTCTTCGTGAGTCGTTCGAGAGCGAGGTCGAGACGACCCTGAACAAGGCTCGTGATACCTCTGGTCAATATGCACAGAAGCACTTGAAGGAAGACAACAACGTCAAGCAGATGGTGGTCGCCGGATCCAAGGGTTCATTCATCAACATTTCGCAGATGTCCGTCTGTGTCGGCCAACAGTCCGTCGAAGGAAAGCGTATTCCATTCGGTTTCAGACATCGCTCGCTCCCCCACTTCACCAAAGATGACTTCAGTCCAGAGTCGAGAGGGTTCGTGGAGAATTCGTACTTGCGTGGGCTTACGCCCCAGGAGTTCTTCTTCCACGCCATGGCTGGTCGTGAAGGTTTGATCGATACCGCCGTCAAGACTGCCGAGACCGGGTACATCCAGCGTCGTCTCGTCAAGGCGTTGGAAGATGTGATGGTTTGCTACGACGGAACCGTTCGCAACTCCCTCGGAGACCTCATCCAATTCGTATACGGAGAAGACGGAATGGACGGCGCATTCATCGAGAAGCAGGGAATCGAGACATTCGGCCTGAGCAACAAGGAATTCGAGCACAAGTACCGGGTTGACGTGATGGACCCCTCGGGAGGATTTATGCCTGGAGTGTTGCAGGTCGGCGTGGATGACAGTTCGATGGAGTTGCAGGCCAAGCTGGATGAAGAGTTTGCTCGGCTCTCTGAAGATCGTCAGCTCCTACGACACTTTGTCTTCCCTCGACAGGGCACTACCGTCTCGTTCTACCTCCCGGTCAATCTCCACCGCATTATCCACAACGCGACCCAGATCTTCCATATCGATCGCCGCAAGCCTAGCGATTTGGAGCCGACCTATATCATTGACGCTGTCCAGGAGTTGGGGGAGAGATTGATTGTGGTTCGGGGAGATGATCCGCTGAGTGATGAAGCTCAGGCTAACGCCACGTTGATGTTCAAGATGCATCTTCGGGCGATGTTTGCCTCGAGGAAGGTGTTGGAGCAGTTTAGGTTGACCAAGGAGGCCTTCGAGTGGGTGTTGGGTGAAGTCGAGACCAAGTTCAACCAATCGCTCGTCCATCCTGGAGAGATGTGTGGAACGCTCGCTGCGCAGTCTATCGGAGAACCCGCCACCCAGATGACGCTCAATACGTTCCATTATGCTGGTGTGTCCAGTAAGAACGTGACGCTCGGTGTACCTCGATTGAAGGAAATTATCAACGTTGCGACGAACATCAAGACCCCTTCACTCACCATCCACCTCGACAAAGAGATCGGTACCTCGGTTGACTTGGCGAAGAACGTGCAACAGGAGTTGGCATACACGTCGTTGCGGACTGTCACAGCCGCTGTCGAAATCTGGTACGATCCAGACCCGCAGTCGACCATCATCGAGGAAGACAGCCTCTTCGTCGAGTCCTTCTTCGCCATCCCCGATGAGGGCATCGAAGCCACTCTGCATCTTCAATCTCCATGGCTGCTGCGTCTCGTCCTCGACAGGTCGAAAGTCCTCGATCGTAAACTCACGATGCAGTACGTTGCTGGCCGGATATCAGAATGCTTCAAGAACGACCTGTTCGTCATCTGGAGTGAAGACAACTCCGAGAGGCTCGTTATTCGGTGTCGTGTATTGGGAGGCGGCGACAACGACAAGGATGAGGATTCGGGAGGAGTGGAGGAGGATACTTTCTTGCGACAGCTGGAGAACACGATGTTGAACTCGGTGACGCTTCGTGGTATCAAGGGCATCAACCGTGTCTTCTTGACTGCCGTGGACAGAGTGGTCATCGATCAAGATGGCGCACTGAGGTCTTTGAAGAACGACGAGTGGATTTTGGAGACGGATGGTACGAACTTGAAGCAAGTGATGTGTGTGGAAGGTGTGGATGCGTCAAGAGCGTATTCGAACAACTGCGTGGAGGTGTTCAACGTTTTGGGTATCGAAGCTGCCCGGGGTGCGATTATGAAGGAAATCCGAAACGTTATCGAGTTTGACGGTTCGTACGTCAACTACCGGCACTTGGCTCTGCTCTGCGATCTCATGACTCATCGCGGCTCCTTGATGGCCATTACTCGCCACGGTATCAATCGGGCGGACACTGGTGCATTGATGAGGTGTTCCTTCGAGGAGACGGTCGAGATTTTGATGGAAGCGGCCGCTGTTGGAGAGAAGGATGACTGCCATGGTATTGCCGAGAACGTGATGTTTGGGCAGATGGCGCCTATGGGTACCGGAGCATTTGAAGTGGCGTTGGATATCGACATGCTGAAGGATGCCATTGTCGACCATCGTCTACCTGTTCAGTCTATGCTAGCCGCTCAGATCGACGGTGGCATGACACCCGGACAAGTCGCGATGACACCGTACGACACGAACTCACCGGACTGGGTTCAAGACAGTCTGTTCAGAGGGGACCCTGCGGCGGCAGCCTTCTCGCCACTTGCTTCAAATGGAGCCGAAGATACAGTCAACTTCCAATACTCCTCTTTCGCGCAGAGTCCTCATGGTGCCGGAGGGATGTCGCCCGGCGGACCAGGGTACAGTCCCAGCTCGCCCAACGCGTATTCCCCGACCTCCCCCTCATTTATTCCTCGTTCGCCGTATGGTGCACCGACGTCGCCGTTTGCCAGCGCGTACGTCACGTCACCTTTCTATGATCGGACAAGAGGCGCAACATCTCCTGCCTACTCTCCTACCTCTCCTGCCCTCAATCTCGCTACCTCTCCAACATACTCTCCTACGAGCCCGGCCCACTACTCTCCGACATCACCAACGTACTCGCCTACCTCCCCTCAATACAGCCCGACTTCTCCTGGTCTCAGCCCAACGTCGCCAGCTCGCTACTCACCTGCCAGCCCAACGTACAGCCCGACTTCACCAAAATGTGAGTATAGCATTCTATCGAATGTCATTGCCAACGCTAACGAACTACTCCTTTTTCAGACTCTCCAAGTAAGTATTGGCTACCGCTTATGAATTTGATAGTGTTTATCATTCTTGCGCAGCTTCCCCTGGCGGACGCATGTCGCCTTCATCTCCCCAGTATTCTCCCGCATCACCCAAATATTGTAAGTTGCTTCACTTTATCACACTACCTTCGTCAACTAAGCGTCTCCAGCTCCCACCTCCCCGACTTATTCCCCAGCCTGTGAGTGCCTTCTGTTGGTTGTGGAGAATTACCGTCTAATGTATTTCCCTTTCTTTTAGCCCCGGGATATTGTGAGTGTTTATTCCTTTCAATTGTCCGAACGGCAAGGTTAAACTATCTTCAGCCCCCACATCTCCTCGATTCTCCCCCACGAGTCCTTCACAAAATCAGAATGGCCGCCCGACTGGTCATTACCAAGCGAGCCCATCCTGGGATTGATTGCCACACTCTGTTCGGCGATGGTAAGGCTCATGGTCGTCGACGCCTCGAGCTGTCTGAGACTCTTCTTGGTGTGCGTCGTCTTCATTTAGCAAATTCGGTGAAGCTGTTGGGTCATTATTACATTCATTTGGTATTGCTGTCGTTTTTCTCGAATCCCCTCATGCATCATAATCATCTATCTCTTTCTTGCCGTTACTTTCATCATGTAGAATATTCGCAGTTCACCAGTTGGCTAGATCATTCTTTGGTTCCTAGTGCAATGAAATGGTTTTTTGCCAAGTGTACGCATTCCCTCAAGGCCTCAGATATGAGAATCAACTACTTGTATATATAAATGTGTGAATTGATTTATGATGGCCGATGGTTAGCGTCATTGCTCCTTGCCGGTCGACCACAACCATGAGCCCTATATATAAGGCTGAGATTCAGTTCTTCAACCCCTTGTATGCTTCAACTCGCATCCCCAGGACTCCAAAATGCTCAGACTCGCGACCCGACCCAGAGTTTGTCTCGGGGCTCAAACTCGTCCTGGTTGTGGTCCTGGCCCCAAGGACCTAAATGTCGAGCAACGGCTTCGCATGTCCTCCGAAACCCAGGGAGATGGCAAGCGTTCCAAATCCGTGCGTCAGACGGCTTCGAACGTCTGGCTCGTCCTTTGCTTGAGCTATATAAGCTACTCTCTCTACCTTCAATTTTCTATTCGGAAAGACCAGAAACCAAAGCAACGTCCCGGCTTCCTCGACCGTCTGCAGGCCTCGTTCCTTTACGATCGCTGTGGCTTAGTGTCCCATCCACCAATTGCGGGGATCGCGCGGTACGAGGCTATACGGACACCCTCCCGGGAAGTTGCATATCTCGCCACGAGACAGGACAGCAATAAATTTCTTGCCACCGGCGTGCTCTGTGTCTCTCAGTGCAATCCTCTCGATTTCAAGCCTTCCTCTGTGCTAGGGCATCTTCTGTCTGTTTTCTTCGAAAAGATAGCGGAAGTACACCCATCTCCAGACGCCGATCCAGTATGTCTCTTGCCAGGGTCCCTTGTAAAAGTGTCAACTTGTACTTATTATTTCACAAGGCCCGGGACGTAGTTCAAGCCCTCAAACATTCTTTTCTCAGCACCGACAGCACCTTGGTACACGAATACGGACGACGCTACAGAGATAAATTGGCCTCGTTGAACTTCCGGAAGCTCGGAAATGTTCGCCATATCCCGGCTCCGTATGGCACCACTGGGGCTAGTGCAGTTGTCGGAATATATGACAGCGATGCACGGCGCTTCAGTGTAGCGCTTACTGGAGACTGTAGGGCAGTTCTCGGACGGCCTGTGCAAAATTCATCTGAACCCCCTGTTTCCATTCAAAATACCGCCGACGATTTCCTTGCTACCTNCCCCCCTTCCTCCTCGGAAACGCTCCGAGTATGGCGCTCTATATCGCGCTATCACTCTAACAGCCGATCAAATTCCTTCTAATACCGATGAACAAGAGCGTCTCGAGGCGCTTCATCCGGGGAAGAAACTATTTTTCGACGCGTTCAAGCGAAAGCTATTTTCGGCCGGCAGCCCTATTCAGACATACCTAGGGATACCTATGACACGAGCCTTCGGGTATGGCTGTCTGAAGTGGTCTTTGGAATTTCAACGGCACATACACGAGGAGTGCCTGGGCGACGCTCTACCCGACTTCTTCAGAGACGGATCCCTCCCCGGACCCTCGGACTCTCTATCGCCTTCCAACCCATCCCCTTCTCTCTCCCTCGAGTCAGATACCCAACCACTGAAAAAGGAACACGCCAAAGACGACCACTACACAGGTGAAGGCTGGACACTAGCCATCCCTGACTCGGACCTTTCACCCTTAATTCCCGCCTCTCCTCCTAATACAAGCCCTGCACCTTCGGCTGAAAACCCATATCTGACTGCGGAGCCCGAGGTCACCACTTTCTACGCCAAACCAGGTGACTTCATCGTCCTCGGCAGCAAAGACCTCTTCGAGTGCCTGAGTGACGAGGAGGTTGTCGGTCTTGTCGGTGTGTGGGTCGAGGAGCGGAGACGGTATCCGAAGTTACACCAGTACACCAGATACCCTACACCAAGCCAACCGGAAGCTTGGCATGGTAGCCCTGCTTCGGTTTCAGGAGAAGCGGATGGGTCACCCGCTGACCCTCATTTATTGGAGCTGAAGGCCCATGTTGATGAACTCGCCGGGAACTCAACGAAGTTCGCCCAAATCCAAGAAGCAGCGCTTGAGATCGCTGTTGACGCTCGACGGGCTGATTTCTCCAAGCTCACCAGACTTTTTGTTGGTTTTGGGAGAAAGAAGTTCATTGATGTACAGGAGTTGCCTGTTTCCACGGATGAAGACTGCACACTCCCTATATCCGTTGACCTAGAAGACGACGGGGATGCGAACCTCCTCAAACTCAGTCTCAAGAACTCTAGATTGAACGCTGCCAAGGAGCCTTACCCTCAATTCCCATATTCATGGCGGAGGNCAAAAAACCAATTTCATTTTTGACGAGGCCGACCTTTGCAGTGTATCTGCACATTTAACCCGGAACGCGTTCAACACGAAGGGACGGAATTTGACGAGCGCCCTGCTAACACATAAGTGGGGACCGATGACGAAGTATAGGGACGATATCGCTATTCAGGTCATTTTCTTTGAGTAGATTGACCATACTGTACGATCTGCTAAAATTCGCCTTTTGTGAGAAATAAAATTGATGTCGTGCATGCAGATGCATTGCGGCCGGGACGACGCTTGCCTTTTTCCCTTATAAAACGTCAAGGCCATAAAGACGAGGCCAAAGGGCTCGGGCTTTTTCACTTCTCAGATTCACACCCAAAATCCTCCTCCCGTCACTCGAGCAAGCCCGCTCTTGCGCAGGCAGTCCCACCAAAGAATCCACGAACTAAGCACTGGATGTGCGTTCCTGATGGTTTCCCAGACAGAACTTTACCTGGACCTCCAGCAACTAGGCGGGCCTAATCCAGGCAATGATGCATTAGGGGTGGAAGGAGGGATTGGGCAGCGGTGTCTGGTTGGAAGAACGTAGACGTCGACTGAATCAAGCTGAACCTCCCCCAGTGCTCTCATATCAGCTCGCTGAAAGGCAGGTCGGATGATGGGATCAACTTGAAGATTCTGAAGACGCCCGATTTCCGGTCGCCGACAATCAGGACGTCGTAGGACTTGAAGCTTGAAGCTTGAAGGTCATTCAAGGGAGGCGTCCCATTTCAAGACCAAGAACGAACGAACGAGCTAGTGGGAGGTCCCATAAGCTGGCTGGTGGTCGACAAAGCAGGATCGTGGGTTGGAAAGAGCTATCTGTCCTGTCGCCAAACGATTTCTCCGGTGAACGCCCGCTTTCTCAGGACGAGCGGGAGCCCAAGCTAGCAACTCCCAGTCTGAGGGATGCCAAGTTGAGCTCACGGGAGGACGTAGACCGATTTCCGTACTCGCTTAGGAAACAGGATCCTTGTTTTGTCTTCGATGACAGAGACCTGGGTAGCGCGTCCATCCATCTTGTGAGGAACGCGCTGCGGACGGGAGGCCGGAGTTTGAATGGGAACATGCTGATGCACATGCTGGCGGAGGGCGTGTTGGATGATTTGAGATGAATCCTCCTTGACAATCCTCTTCGAGTAAGCATTTGATATTTACCGTGATTTCTTCGGGGTTCTTGCACCACCTCCATGTCTTCCAGGAATGCTTGGTTATCCTTCAGATCCTTCCAATATTCTTGGTGAGGTCTCAAACTCCACAAGATGTGGCTTCTCGGCGCAACTCAGTCGTGCAGGTGTACCGAAAGTTTGGTTCGTTCGTGCATTCTCTCAATGATCACTCATCAGCATTTAATCCCCAGCCAATCGTTTTTGTCAGGTTTGAGAGGGAGGAGATATCCCGAATCAAGGATCAGTCGTTGGCATTGGCGTGCCCCATGGAACCCGCGGCAATAGTGATGCACTAAGCCTCATCCATACAGGATTCTGATGATAAGATACTCCTTGACTGAGGACGGGCGGCTCTCCTCGTCAAAGGAACATCGTCGGCTGGTCCTGACCTCGATACGGAAGTCGGGGACGAGAAATCTGCGCTACTTAGTACTTATCTTGTGCTCGCCACTCCGAGTTGGCCGCTACAATCTCACTCTACACACACACACACCCACACACCCCTTTCCAGGGAGAAGGCGCCCCTGCTGCAGTATTCTGATCGGACTTCAATGTGGGTCGTCCTATAACAGTGAGCACACACTTGATTCGCTTAAATTCGAGCTCACACTACACCAGGGTTGTAAACAGTGCTGCAAGATGATTCTCGCCGTCATCCAGTCGGCAGTCATCTTCTTGGGAACGTGGTTTACATGGCGTTGGTTCAAACGCTTTGTTTTCGAGAGCCCTTTGGCCGTTGTCCCTGGACCTCCACCCGAGTCTTGGTTAACAGGTGCGTATTGTTCGCGAGGAACTGAACGATGCCAATGTGGTATTGAATACGGCTATCCAGGGAGTTTGATCAAGTTGTTAGGGGGAGATGCAGAAGAGTACCACGAAAAGCTCGCTCGCGAATGTTAGTTCAATGAAGGCTGGCTTCACCCGGAGTTGCATCTCTCAACACATAAAATTCCTTCATCAGATGGCAGGGTCTTCAGGTTTACCGGCCTGTTTAAAGTGAGTGCTAAACCAAACCCCATGAAACCGGGCCCTGATCGACGACCCTTTACAGGAAAGCATGCTCTACGTTTACGATCCCAAGGCGCTTCACCACATTGTTGTAAAGGTAGGCTCCGACCAAACCTGATCAACTGAATCTTATGCTCTTGTTCGTCGTGAAGGACTCGAATGTCTACGAAGAAACTCCCGACTTCTTCGTGTAAGCACAACTGAATCGCTTTCACTCCAGTCACTCTGACAAATGTCCAGAATCACGAAAAAGATCTTTGGAATGGGGTTGCTCAGTACGGAAGGTAATTCATTTGACCGAAACGCTCCCGACACGGCGCGCCTCACAGCTTTGCAGGGGAGCATCACCGCAAGCAAAGGAAGCTTTTGAACCCGGTCTTTTCAATCGCGCACATGAGAGGAATGGGTCCGTCGTGTTTATGTTCTATTTCCCAAACCGCCGATCTAACTTTTCATCTAGTTCCAACCTTCTATGAGGTCGCAAAGAAGGTATATACCATCATACCCTGCGTCCTGTATCTTTTTCCGTGATGCTGATAGAGGTATAGACTCGAAAAGCCTTCTTGCTGAAGGTCAACCAGGGCGAGAAAGAGGTGAGCACTAACACTTTTTCTAAAAATTTGTATCAGGCTCCATCTAACGGTCCACTGCGATTTGCGAATCAGATCGAAGTCGCTTCATGGATGACTCGAACAGCCTTGGAGCTCATCGGACAGAGCGGCTTTGGATACTCGTTTGACACCCTTGAAGAAGGCACTAAGGAACACCCTTTCGCCGCAAGCTTAAAGGGCCTGACGTATGTCACCGTCACTTTTTTCCTCATTCAAAGCCGTTTACTAACCGGAATTCAAATATGTAATGTCCAGTGGCGCCACAAACGATGCCCCAGTTATGATTGCCCGCCTGCTAATCCTTCCTCACATCGATTTGATCTCTCCAAAGACTCAGCGGGCTATACTCGACTTCCTCCCATGGAAAGAAATGCACATTATCAGGGATATGGTGGATGTCATGACCAACACCTCATTGGAAATTTATGAAGCAACGAAGCGAGAGGTGATGGAGAATGGTGGACTGGGAAGGAAAGATATTATGAGTGTTCTTGGTCAGTTTTTCGAAGTCGACAGACTTGTTTCCTCTCGTTTCTATTGGGCTTAGGGCTGATCGCAATCGGTCTCCGGGGCTATAGTTAAGGCCAACAACGCTGCCTCCGAGGGAGACAGAATTCCAGAGAGCGAGCTCGTGGCTCAGATCTCGTACGTTCGTTCCGTTCTATACGTCGATCATGTGGCGAAGCTCATCGCATTTCTGAGCAGAACAATCATTTTTGCGGCCATGGATACGACTTCTAACGCGTTAGCACGAACCCTCCACCTTCTCAGCCAGCATCAAGATGTGCAAGAAAAACTTCGAACGGAGATACGTGACGCCTTCGAAAACCACGGTGAATTGGACTACGATACTTTGTCATCGTTGCCGTACCTCGACGCGGTTTGCAGGGAGTCACTCAGAGTGTAAGCTTCCCCGTGCCCCTCGAAAATCTGTTCTAACTCCCTTTGCTCAGCCACCCACCTCTTCCGTATTTAAGCAGGGTGTGAGTCGCGGCGTCGGCGCTTTGAGCGTATCTCTACTCAAGTCTTGCTAATTTTATCTTTTTTTCTAGGGTAAACAGCGACATCACTATGCCGTTGGACAAACCCATCACCTCGACAGACGGAAAGCCACTGGACAGCATTTTCGTGCCTAAAGGTACCAGGATTCTACTGGGTCTCCTGAAATGTAACACCGATCCCGACATCTGGGGTCCCGATGCCCACGAATGGAAACCAGAGCGATGGATCTCTCCGCTTCCAGATCGAGTGCCAGAAGCCCGTGTTCCAGGGATTTACTCTCATCTGTGAGTGCCTCCAGCGCGACGTTATTTCTTTGCTGAAGACTGAGCTGTGACCGTAGGATGACCTTCTCTGGCGGAAATCGGGCTTGCATCGGTTTCAAGTTTTCTCAGCTCGAAATGAGTGCGTGTTACAATTCGGAGCTCCTATCCTCTCTGCTGAACGCAGGTACTTTGTTATTGCAGAGGTCGTCCTTTCGACTCTTATACAAACCTTCCGATTCGCCCCCAGCGATAGGAAGGTCATTTGGGAGTGGAACGCCGTAGTTCAGCCGTCCACCGAAGACGCGGAAATTATGCCAAACGGCAACAGAAAGCTTCAGCTTCCGCTCAAAGTGAGCTTGGTATAATCACGATCGCGTCGTCTTAAATCTATTTCATGAGTCTTTGCTGTGATTTTCGGCTGAATGCATATGATTGGTTGGCCTTTGCTGAAGGGTCTACTCACTCTCTCGTTACAAGTTTCGTCGACGAAGGTGCGTTATTGTGCCCCGCTACCGCACGGCCCATCATGCGAAGCGTCCCTCCAAAATTAACCTCAAACCGCACACGACTATGTCAGAGTCGCCGGAAATGAGGTTGGTGTAAAGATGTGGGTCAGATAGGCTATTTAAGAGAACGCGCGCCATCAGTTTCGATACTCCCCCATTCCGTATGCGCAGTGCACCGAGATGATTCTTGCTGCTGTTCAATTGACCCTTCTTGTTCTCGGAGCTCGGTTCGCATGGCGCTTATTCAATTGCTTTTGGTACAAGGACCGTTGGGCGGCCATCCCGGGTCCCACTCCTGAATCATGGCTAACTGGTAAGCGCCTCCGGGATACGAATGAATGTTAAGAGAGTACTGATTGCTCGTCTGTATCTAGGGAATATAATAAAACTCCTGGCCCAGGATGCGGCAGAGTACCACGACAGATTAGCTCGTGAATGTCAGCTCCAATGTACTGGCAGGCTGCCAACCTGGCCTGCACAATGCAGAGCACTTCTCATCGTTGATTCCGTTTTCTCTAGATGGCGGAGTTTTCAAGTTCACGGGCCTTTTCAAAGTGAGTTATGCACTGAACCTCTCAAATCTCCAGTGATTCGTAAAGGCACTAACCAACCTCTTACAGGAAAAGATGCTCTATGTATACGATCCAAAGGCTCTGCATCAAATTTTCGTCAAGGTAGAGTATACGTTCCGCTGCCCACGAGGGCACGTACGAGAGAATGATTTACGCCTTGTATTGTATGACTAGGACATCAATATCTACGAAGAACCGACCGATTACCTCGTGTGAGCATATTTTTTCATCCTATTCTTGCACCCCTCGGCTGAGCTACTCTGGTCTATTTATTCCCAAGCAGAATTGTGAGGAAGGTATTTGGGATGGGTTTACTCGGCACGCAAGGTAAGTCTTGACCATATTTGTCGCTCAATTCTATCGATATCCGAGTCTCTCTAGGAGAGCATCACCGCAAACAAAGGAAGCTTCTGAACCCAGTCTTTTCAATTACCCATTTGAAAGGGATAGGTACGTCTGATGCCTTTCATCTTCTCTCTTCCTGCTGAGGCGGCAGTATAAAACACACAGTCCCGACCTTATATGAAGTCGCAAACAGAGTAAGATGCCTCGCTCTGCATTCGGTCGTACTTCATTGAATACTCATCAGAAGGCGTAGATGCGGAACTCCCTGTTGCTGCAGGTCAATCACAGTGCTGGCGAAAAAGAGGTGAGGATTGATCTGTCCCGACCTGTTCGAAGCCCACGACTGAAGTTACCTCAATACGTTTAGATTGAAGCTGCTTCATGGATGACCCGAACAGCGTTAGAATTGATTGGACAAAGTAATTTCGGATACTCGTTCGATTCTCTCAAAGAGGGCTCCGAGGAGCATCCTTTCGCCAGATGTTTGAAGGACTTGATGTATGTCGTTTCGTTCGCCTTGTCCAACTTATTGACTGAACATTTGAGATATAAATAGCGGTGCCGCAAGCGATGCCCCAGTCATGATTGCTCGGCTACTACTCCTCCCCATCATCGACTTGGTTTCACCGAAGACTCAAAGGGCTATCCTCGACTTCCTACCATGGAAGCAGCTGCATCGGATCAGAGATTTAGTAGACCTCATGCATAACACGTCTTTGGATATCTTTGAAGCGACAAAGCGTTCGGCAAGCGAGGGCGATGGATTGGGAAGGAAGGACATCATGAGTGTTCTCCGTACGTTCTGGAACTAACTTGCTCTCCGCTGCTTGAGCCTGATCGTGACTATAGTCAATGCCAATAGTGCTGCATCAGAGGAGGACAAAATACCAGAGAGCGAGCTGGTGGCCCAGATATCGTAGGTTTTATTATTCAGCGGCTCTTCCTGCAAACCTGGGAACTCATTGTGGCGCTGTCATTTCTCGTAGGTCCCTCACGTTTGCAGCCATGGACACGACTTCGAATGGAATGGCACGAACTCTTTCCATCCTCAGCCAGCACCCAGAGGCGCAAGNAAAAAATACGAGCTGAGCTGCGCGACGCCTTCAATGGCCAGGAAGAACTGGACTACGACACTCTATCTTCATTGCCATACCTGGACGCAGTTGTGAGAGAAACGCTGAGAGTGTAAGTAACGCGCACACGCTGGGCGGACGTTTTATCTGATTCTTATACTTCAGTTATCCTCCTGTTGCCTTTGTATCGAGGGAGTGAGTGAATTAACTTTGTCTGATGCTATTTAGTGACACCCTACTTTAGAGCGGCAAGCGACGCAATCCTACCATTCCAGAAACCCATAATGTCGACAGAGGGGGAGTTGCTGGACAGCATTTTCGTTCCCAAAGGTTCGAGGATTATGTGTTCCCTCTTGAAATGCAACACCAATCCAGACATTTGGGGTCCCGATGCGTATGAATGGAAACCTGAGCGATGGCTGGNCCCCCCTTCCGAACAGTGTATATGAAGCTCGCATCCCGGGGGTTTACTCCCATCTGTGAGTGCTTTAACCTATTCAGAGTACGCATAGCCGTCCTGAAATTACTATTCTCCCTTTTTCAATAGAATGACCTTCGCTGGCGGCAGTCGTGCTTGCATCGGATTCAAGGTCGCTCAGCTGGAAATGAGTACGTGATATATATAAGATTGCCTGAGCTAGAGACTGATAAATTTTGAAACCAGAGGTCGTCTTATCGGTTCTTCTTCAAACCTTCAGGCTCGCCCCCGGCGATAAGAAGATCATCTGGGAGTGGAATACCGTCGCACAGCCCCCCACAGAGGATGCCAAGATCACGGCCAATGGTACGAGGGAACTTCAACTGCCGCTGAAATTCAGCCTGGTGTAGTCATGATCCCTTTGTTTCCTGAACCGAATCTCTTTGCCTCGGAAGTTACATGTCATCCTCGTATATGAACCTCTCTTTTTGAACATGATCTATTGCCTCAGGAATAGCGCTTCGAGGCAGAAAAGAGTGCCAACCTGGGAGATTACTCCCCAAGGATTTCAGCACCGTCCCAAGAGCCCCAGAATGCGAAATCCTTCTCAAGCTAGGGGCCATCGACAATTCTAGCGGTTACTTCGTACTCTACTTCGAGGGCCAAGAAACGGCGCCCTTGGTGGGGTTTTGAGAAATTCGAGTTTGGAGGCGGAGAACGAGAGGACATGGCAATGATTATTTTTATTGATTTTAAATCACATCAAAACTTCTCCGATTTTATTATTTCCGTCGATCTTTCTCCTTGTCCTCGACGGTGTGCTCAACGAAGACGACGGCCAGGCGAATCGTAGTGCCCATCTCCTGTTCAAGTACTTATAGTTGCACTATCGTCCAGCACGCACACCATATGGTCTGAAAGTCCAGGAAATAATTTGCCGCCCCTCGTCGATGCGCTCAACAACCCTCCTCTTCCGAGCCCCCAAAAAACCCTGGTTCAAATACCCGTTGCATACCTTGCCCTTTAACCGTATCTGACTAGCAACTCTAGAAAGACAAGGGAAGACTAAGACTAGGAGGTCGCGAAAATCGCGTCCGGTTAAGGAGAAGCTGGATCTCAAAATCATGGTGCTGGCAGGTTGAATGCACATTATGTGCGAGAGGCTCCTGGAACTTGCAGATGGGAGGAAAGGATTGAAAGGGGATGATGGTGTTGAGACTACCCATTTCATCCCAGTGGCCAACCTGCATCCTGGTCTTCCCGGCGCGTTCGATGATGCGCGTGGTATTGCAATTCTAAGANGGGGGGGATATCGCAAAGTGATGTGATGGTTCACCGTGTCTTGAAGGGGTGGACTGAGGCGAGCCTGACGTACTAGTTCGCAGAGTCTCAATTGAAAACGGTGAACCCATCGGCTCGTTCGAAGAAACTGCACAAGGTAGAGCCCGAGATTATGGTGGCAGCAGCGAAGGTTTTGGAAGAGGTTACCGATCAAGCCCGTGCAGGTGAGCGATTGTAAATCCTGGAGGTTTGATCTAACATTCAACTAGCATGGTATTGCAGAGGTAAGTNGGGGGATGTTCTGTGGTCAGGTACGTCCCGGTCTTTTATTGCCTTGCACAAGTCTTGACGTCCATCCTAAACCTCTAGATCTAGAGCAACGATTATCTGTATGTTATGCGCAAATAGCAAGTTGGATCGTAAACCTTGCAGACAGAAGAAATGCGACGGTGACCCAAGATCTGAAGGAACGGTGAAGTGATTTTTGCAGCACAGTTGGAAGGAGGCAAGGAGGCAAGTCGTTCCTACAAGTGGGTCGCTGCATCAGATCGAGCCCATCATGGCGAACGTCAATTCATTTCATTTCAATCCAAACCATACTTGACTCCCTTCGACCGACCGCTATTGAATTGGCCTTTGAATTGACTGTCAGGTCGGAGGTAATGTGGAGCTCATTACAGGCTATAAGAGAACGCGCATTGCACCTCGAAGAATCCTCATCCAGCTGGGGTTCGTATACGTGGCTGCGAGATGATCCTTGCTGCCATCCAAGTGACGCTGATCTTCCTCGGATCTTGGTTTATATGGCGTTTATCCAAGCGTCTTTTGACCAAGAATCCTTGGGAGGCCGTTCGTGGGCCTGCACCCGAATCATGGCTAACAGGTAGGTGATTCCAGATTCTAACATTGACTCTATACCGAGTGCTGACGCCTAAGTAACCAGGGAATATAATGAACCTGTTGGGCAATGACGCGGCAGAGTACCATGAGAAATTGGCTCGCGAATGTCAGTTTGATTCCAGGCCTGCATGATACTGAACCTCATTGCTCATTATGGTTCCCAGATGGAAGAGTGTTCAAGTTCACTGGCCTTTTCAAAGTGAGCGATAGATCAACGCTCTAGAGCTTGAAGGAAGGGTCCTAATTAACCTTACAGGAAAGGATGCTCTACGTTTACGACCCGAAAGCTCTCTATTATATTTTCATCAAGGTATCCATTCATCTGTTTACAAGGGGGTCAATGACAGTGACTTACGCACTCTATGATGACCAGGATGTCAATTCTTACGACGAAACCACCGATTTCCAGATGTGAGTACATCGGCTGTTCCTCTCTTGTGCCCCTTACCGGAGGAACTCTGGCTCATTCATTTCCGGACAGGATCGTACAGAAAGTATTTGGGATGGGCTTATTCAGCACACAAGGCAAGTCTTCACCAGAGGTGTCGCTTAATCCTACTGATGGCTTTCTAGGAGAGCATCACCGTAAACAGAGGAAGCTTCTGAACCCAGTCTTTGCTCTTGCACATTTGAAAGGCATGGGTACGTCAGATACTCCCATCCTGCCTCAGCATGAGAAAACCTTGCTGAGATGGCAATTAAAACAGTACCAACCCTCTATGAAGTTGCAAACAAGGTAAGATGTGACCCTACTCTACGTTCAGTTTTGTTGCTGAGTCGATGCTGTAGACGCGGAGTGCCCTCTTGCTGAAGGTTAATCAAAATACTGGAGAAAAAGAGGTGAATTCGACTTGTCCTAACCTGTCCGAAGCTGACACCCGAAGTTACCTCGATGCGCTCAGGTTGAAGTTGGTTCGTGGATGACCCGAACAATTTTGGAATTCACTGGACAGAGTGGGTTTGGATACTCGTTCGATCCTCTGACAGAGGGCTGCGAGGAGCATCCTTACGCCACAAGTCTCAAGGGGTTTATGTACGTCTCCTTTGCTCTCTACAAATTCGTCGACGGTCTAAGCCGTGGAGAACAGCGGCGCTGTGAATTATCCCCCCGTAATGGCCGCCCGATTACTCCTCCTCCCTTACTCCGGCTTTTTATCGCCAAATACCCAGAGGGCTATTATCGACTTCCTACCATGGAAACAACTGCACCGGATCAGGGATATGGTTGACATCATGCACAACACTTCCCTGGATATCTTCGAAGCGACAAAGCGGTCAGCGAATGAGGGCGATGGACGGAAAGATATCATGAGTGTCCTCTGTACGTTTCTGGCATTGACTTCCTGCTTTTCACTTAGATCTTGATGTTGATCAACCTGTTCTGGACTTTAGTCAAAGCTAATAACGCTGCGTCAGACCAAGACAGAATCCCGGAGAGCGAGCTAGTAGCCCAAGTATCGTATGTATCTTCCAATGACTCGTCTTGACTGGGTAGTTCGAACATTCATCACGACATAGGACCATCACATTTGCTGCCATGGACACGACTTCGAACGCAATGGCACGAATTCTTTTTACTCTCGGTCAGCATCCAGAGGTGCAAGAAAAACTACGGGCTGAGCTGCGTGACGCTTTCAAAGACCAGAAGGAACTGGACCACGATATTCTGTCCTCATTGCCGTTCCTGGACGCAGTTGTAAAGGAGAGTATGAGAGTGTAAGTGATCTTCGTGCACGAGTCGGTCGTCTTGTCTGATTCTCATTTGATCCAGCTATCCGCCCCTTCCCTTTATATCCAGGGAGTAAGTTAATGGATTCGAACCTCGAGTCTTTGGTTGTTAACGATTCCCTGCTTCAGGGCGACACGCGACGCAGTCCTTCCATTGCAGAAACCCGTCATTTCGAAAGAGGGTAAACCGATAGACAGCGTATTTGTCCCCAAGGGGTCGAGGCTGATAATCTCCCTCTTGAATTGCAACACCGATCCGGAGATCTGGGGTCCCGATGCGCATGAATGGAAGCCCGAACGATGGCTGGCACCCCTTCCAAGCAGCGTACAAGAAGCTCGCGTCCCAGGGGTTTATTCTAATCTGTGAGTACTTCGACGCATCCATGTACGAATCAATATACATATTTGGGCTGATATGACCCTACCCACTTCCGTTTTTTTTCTGTAGAATGACCTTCTCTGGTGGTGGTCGATCCTGCATCGGATTCAAGGTCTCTGAGCTGGAAATGAGTACGTCTCGGTCACATTTGACCCATAACAATCCCTGAACTATTGGCTGACAACATATTTCAATGCAGAAGTCCTCCTGTCGGTCCTTCTTCAAACTTTCAGGTTCGCCCCCAGCGATAAGAAGATCATCTGGGAGTGGAATAGCGTGGTTCAGCCCACCACAGAGGACGCCGAGATCACTGCCAATGCCACCAAGGTACTCCAGCTGCCACTGAAAGTGAGCCTGGCGTAGGGATTTACGATCAAAATTCTTTCTTTTCGATGGGGCAGATGACATATGTATTACTAGTTATGTGATTGTGGATGATTATATATCTTACAGCAACTGCAATTCCCTCCCTCTGCTGGGTATATAGGGTCGAAGAAAAAACGTTCCTGGGGAAAACGGTGAACTTGAATCCATCTTCGGTCACGTCTTCATCGTAACCATCCCCATCAAACTCATTCGTCACATTGAAGACAAGCAGGTGACAGAGGTTGGAAAACCTCAAGAGCATTCGCTTTCGGCCAGGGGGGATCGACCAAAATGATGCGAGCCCGAGGTTCATTCCATTGAACCCCCCGGGCGGCTGTAAGTCTTCAGGTGGTTTCCAGGCCACCAAAGACGCCCGTGCACCTCCTGTTGGCGCCACATGAAGCAATCGTTCAAGGGAATGGAGACCTGTTTCTCTCTGAAACTCCAGGATGGCCGCTCTAGGCCGAAGAGATACCGCATCGCTTTCTCAAAGGTGCTTTGCTTTTTCGCCTCGCTACCATATGCATTTCTGCAGGTGATGGAGGCCATTCCAGGCCTTTGGGTCAACTTCATCTTCCCTGCCAGACCACCATCGCGCGCTATGACCATCAATCGTTATCGTCGTGGATAGGGGTTTATGCTGATAACGGGGCAAATTCTGCCACCAACGGCTCATGGACCCCAGTGCAGAGATCTATCTTCGTCTTCAGATGATTTATGGCTCGCTCAATATTTGCATGGTGCATCTCCAAATGCTTCGGGGTTGTGGCGCCAAAACGAAGGAGTGCGCAGGTGTACGATGCTGGGAGTGGTTTGTGTCGATCCTTGCCATGATATAATGTAAAAGTGATACAACGATGCCAGAGTTATCTTAGAAGTGTTTATGTCAGAGAAAGAACGAGACGATCCACTGTCTCAGTTGAAATGAATGCGCAAGTGAACGATATTCAGGGCGATCCATCCCGTAAAAGTCAGAGTTCTCTTCGAAGTCCTCAGCTGGGCTTTGATCCGAGTGTCCAACGGATCAGGGGTATGACGACACAAACTTATACAAAGGCGAACGGGTGTATTTATTCGCTGAATTCGGTTCCTTCGCCTCCTTGACGCGACACACCCTCCTCCCAGTAAGTACCACCCACAGACACGAACTCAAATTCTAATCGCCTCGCCGTTTTCAGTTAAACCGTCCTCGCGAAACCTTACACGTGTCGAGACGCGATGCAGGACTCTATAGCTTCTCTCTCATTCTGCGATTTCAGCGACTCGACGACGGAGGGCAGCATAACTGTCTCTAAGCGAGATAACTGCCCCGCTGCACCATCTGACTGCATCCCCGTCTCTACGATTCGCAGCCCTTTACTCCAAGGGATTGCACCACGCCTTGACGTCGACTGGTCAGATTCCCCGCCGCTTTCAGTCAGACTTCTCAGCTTTCCTGGCGTGAACGCTCTTGACAAGATCTTGCCTCTATAGATTTCGTTGCGGTTCTCAGGAATCTTCTCTGAGGCCGATCTCGATGCAGACACGACCCGCCAAACACACCAGAGTCGTTCGGTTAGCCTTGACATGAGCTATGACATCCAAGTGAGTTATTACCCATGCTGCCTCCATCGCCTTTTGTTAACCAATATACTAGACCTTTCCTAATCTAAGGGATATTGTTCCAGATTTTGGAAACGACAGCGACATATCGGTAAACCCCTTCTTCGACAAATTTCCAGTTGAGCTGACGCGGCCTAGGAGGTGGTGCTTATGTCCCAGAAGCTTCCGGCTACATTGTCCACGATTCCTGAGGTTGTTGAACCAAGCCCAGTTCTCACTGTACGCACGCCCTTATCTCTTTCCCTATCGAGCATCTCATCCTAGGCATCAGTACACGACCAGCTTATCTGATTTTGACGTCTTGAACCTCGGAACCACAACAGAAACCGGAACGAGTGTGATGTTATGCAAAAGGAAGAAAACGGGCAAGGTATACACCATTCGATGTCGTCGTGACCACTATCCCTGGACGGAGCAAGACATCTTGGAGACCCTGAGAGACCTTGGTGCACCATTTCTTCCTCACCTGCGGTCGTCGTTCAGAGAGAGCGGGCGTATTCATCTCGTTCTCGTACGTCTTCCCATTCCTTCGATCTGATGAACTCTGTTTTACCTCTCAGCTTAGGACCACTTTCCCGGTGGTAGCTTACGCGACCTTGTCGACAAGACTGGTACCCTCACCTCTCAACGAGTCATGTTCTACGCATCGGAGATCGTGAGCAAAGTGATTTTATGCCCGCCCGGCCACTCACTAACGCCATGGATATCAGATTGTCGGCATTTCGAACCTCCACTCAATTGGGGTCATGCATCGTAACATCAATCCAGATGATATTTTATTTGACCAGTCGGGGCATGTGGTCATTAGCAATTTCGAATTCGCTGAGTTTGTTGCAACGTCCGGATTGAACATTGGTGCCATTTCTTGTGAATTTTTGATGTATCCTAGGGCCCAGTGCTACCAGGCTCCCGAGATATTGCTAGGCTGGGCTCACGACTCGGTTGTAGATTGCTGGGGATTCGGGATGGTCTTGTACTTCATGTTTTTCGGCAAAGTAAGTCGTTTTTCAGTCCTCTGCCCGGGTATGAGGGCTGAAGTTTACTGTAGCATCCGTTCAAGATTGGAGCTGGACCTGAAGGATCCGAGGACTTGCAAGCGAGGATTATCGAAGGAACACTCTCGCCCGATTCGTTGCGTTTGATTCACCCTCAGACTCGGGATCTGATTTTGAAAGTGCGTGATGAACTGGAGCCTCTCTCGATCCTGACGCTCATCAAATATTTGGTCTAGTGTATCGAACGCAACCCTCGTATCCGTCTGACCCTTGATGATATCAAGCGTCACCCTTTCTTCGCAAATGTGTTCGTACACTCTGTTCGCCGACTAGACCTTTTCTCACCATCCAATCACACAGGTCTTGGGCCAAGGTTGCAGACCGATTGGTTGAAGGTAATATCTCCTAAAGCATATGTCATTCTGTGGAATTGACTCGGAGATTAGTACCACCTTTGCCCGGATCCTTTGAGCGTCACGCAGGTCGTGACGCTAGGAGTGGCATGACTTACAGCCCGGTTTCTCCATCCTCGAATCCGCTTGGCGTCATTCAACTTGCTCCAGTCCAGGTTCAGCCTCTTAGGATTGAGAAGAAAGCATCTAAATCCCCTATCACGGCTCCTCGAGAAACTGTGGATTCCCCTTTCGTCAGTCTTGGTCCCCAACAGGCTACTGAAGGAGGAACTGGTATCCAGTCCCCCAAACCTCGAGCCTATAAACCTCTTCTGTCGACTGACCTGGATAACGGACGACCGAAAGATGTCCCCCCTGTCTATGGAGCCGAAATCTGGGATATCTTGGACCAAGAGACGCAGGCAGCTACGTCCACCGGTACTGCCCAATCTGGGAAACGTTTTTTGTCCTTGTTCAAACCCAAGAAGTCGCGGAACCACAGAGGCGTCACCACCAGCGCCTCTAACTCAAACAATCATCGTGTTTCGTCTATCTACCCAAGGAACAGGCTGTTTTCGAACTTTAGCACCGCGTCCTTTTCTTGGAAGAAACCCAGGCATTCGGCTGGCCACGGTACCGGGAGCACGCCGAACGTTGCGATTTCATATAGTCGACCTGAATCTTTGGATTTGCCTGTCGGGTTGGAGCAGATTGGGAGTGGCATCGGGTTTTCGTATAATCTTCCTCCTGCGATACGGTCCAAGGCGTCGATTTGCAGTGCGACGCCGAGGTCTTGTCATAACATCTTTGGGACTCGGTTTACGAGTACTGCGGCGACGACGACGGTTGGAGTGCCTGCTACTACGATCACTGCGAATACGACTACGAGTGTGTCGACGCAAGCAGCTCCTGGCGCGGCTACGGCTACTACGAGAGCTATGGGACCTCTGGCTATCAATGGGTTGGCTGGTCCTGATTCCAGTGGGCCGTTTCATCAACTCTTCCAAACTCAGACTGGTGCTGCGTCTGGTCCTGGCCAACTTTCTTCCCTGTTCCAGGGTGGCGACAACGACAGCGACAATAACCATGATCCTAGATTGCCTCGATCTGGTTTGGCTCGTTCTACTCCTTGGATAGCCTCGATGCAGCAATCTCCTCAGACTTGCAGCACGATGCAATGTGGGACAAAAACTGGCCCGACTATGGCTATGATGACGGCCTCCTCTTCTCCAGAGTCTGATGATGGACCGTTCACTCCGACGGCGGTGGCATGCGAGGAGCCCTGTGCAGGTGTCGGTGGCGCTGGGGATTGTAGCAAGGAATTTGACCTTAGTGGCGGGACGCTGGAGGGTAAGATGGAGCCTGATTTGACGCTGAGGCTTGTGACTCCGCCTGCATTTGCATAAATGTTTTCTTCTCTGTCAATCGTGTATTCGTCTGTGTACTTTGAGATTCGTGGTGTTTTGTATCGTAGAAGACTCCGTATTTTGTATTGTCGCTTTGTACGATTGTATTTATTAGAACTTCCGGCTGTAAAAATAGAATACACCAAACCTCCCGGGAGCTCATGATGGTTGACTTATCGCTCGACGGGTATGAGATGAGATGCAAAGAGAGAGCGGCATGGGCGGCATAATAATCATTCCTATCGCTGTACATGTGGGTTTGTGGCCGTAGCGAGATATAGTATGCATGGAGAGGGTGAGGAGAACGACGAAGAGTGGTGGAGACGACTTTTCCCAAGCAACGCTTACTCCTGGGCATCCTCGTGCTCGACAGCGGTGATACCCTGTCGCTTCTCGGCAATGCGAGCAGCACGACGTTCGCGGGCAGCCTGTGGGCCAGGGTTATCTTCAACTCGACATAGAAATGGACATCGGTACATACCTTGTTCTTGACACGGCGAGCCTCCATCTGGTCGGAGAGGATCTTGGTTCGGTTCTTCTCAGCCTTGGCCTTGTGGATGTACTCCATGAGGACACGCTTGTTCTTGAAGACGTTACCCTTCGATTTCTGGTACAGGGAGTGGTAGCTGAGAAATCGGACGATGATCAACGAAAGGATCGAGAAACGAGACAAAAAGTATGAGCGCACAGATGCTTGTCGATCTTTCCAGCTTCCCTGTACTTCTTCAACAGCCTCCTCAATACTCTCTGCCTCCTCATCCAGATAACCTTGGCAGGCATACGAGCATCTGCGCTACCCTTTCGTTTACCGAGACCGGTGTGGCGACCCTTTCGCTTGGCAGCGAGGAGCTCACGGGTGCGTGCTCGCGAGTGGATGGTGGTGGGCTTGACGATAATACGACCGTCCTTGATGAGCTTCTTCACATGGGTTCTCGAGTTGGCGTTGCCAATTTCAGCTTGCTCAGCGGGGTCAAGCCAGATTTTTCGCTTGCCAACGCCTGCGACGCTCGCGGCGAGGCGTTTTTGTGATCGGAG
Source organism: Candolleomyces eurysporus (assembly GCA_027579435.1). Classification (NCBI taxonomy): domain Eukaryota; kingdom Fungi; phylum Basidiomycota; class Agaricomycetes; order Agaricales; family Psathyrellaceae; genus Candolleomyces; species Candolleomyces eurysporus. The sequence continues at coordinate 115,625 of JANBPK010001043.1, forward strand.
GTTGACTGAAGGGAGGGTAGGTAAGTTTGGGTTGGGGAAGTGGNAAAAAAAGGTAATATGGACGCACCCATCTTCGTCGGCTTCTGTGGGTCGTAATCCGAGTTCCCAGCACATCATAGCGAGACAGTGAAGTAGAATTGAGGAGTAAATCGAATTTGGATCGATATCGGTGTCGTCGTCGTCGTTCATACAATTAATAAGATATTTCAGACGAGCAGCAGAGTCGCGGGTTTCGGGTCGATTTGGGCAGAAATTTCAGAGATAATGTGTCCAAGACGTCGCTAGCATGTCAGCCATCGTCCCAACTGCGCATATAGACAGCAAAACGGACTCGCCTTGGTCTTGAGGGTGTCGTCGATGAAGCGCGAGTCAGCGACCACTCAATGTTGTGAGGCTCCCGGAATTATTACGTAATAGCAGCCACACTCAAACCTTATCAGGTTCTGGATGTACAGTTCAAAGATTTTTGAAACTCCGCCTGCCGAGCGGCAGGGGCCTTTGCATTTTGTTTCCGGTCTCGACTCGACCATAGTCGTTCTCGAAATCGATTCGGAAGTTTCTGCTAAGTGGTCTTGTAATTTCCGATTTATTTTTGATACCAAGAAACCCTGCGATTGGCCCAAAGATCCTTGGCTCCGAGTGGTGGCCCCGTCGGAACTTGGATAGGTGTGCTTGTCAATTGTGTGCGTCATTGGAATGGACTGGCAATGACAAAGGGTTGCTGGACCCTATCCTGCTCTAGGGCTTAGAGCTCAGAGCATTCCACGGCACAGTTCCGTGGACGAATCTATGTGCTTTTTGTCCTCTCGGCTTGAACTTGTGGGGTTCGGCATAGCCATTCCGAGGCGAACCTCGAGGCTGCATTACGGATACTGAGCACTTCAGACCATCTTGGACATCTCTTGGATTCATTCAATTGCTATCACGGCCTCAAAGGCATTCGTTGGTATTCATGTTCGTGAATGTCGTATTGTCACTGTTGAGTTCGTTGTCAATGAAAAACGCTATCTGACAATGCCTCCAAATCACATTAAGTCGCCATGACTGGAAATCCACACTAGTACGGTTCTGTAAAGTTCTTCGTATTCGCGCATTATCCTTCAGCTGAGTTTTCTTCGAACGTGCGCTAAAACATATCGAGGCCATTCCCAAAAACCGCCTTGATCTATGTCATTTGTGCGCCCATTGTCGAAGCACGTCCCAAAGCCTCGTCGACAAGTCGTTGTTCAATGGCCTGATAAGAGTTGAAACTCAGTGAAGAAGTCATTCAAACGCCACCTACGAAATTAATCGCTCTCCAGAGAACGACTTCCCAGAACTTGAGAACACATGTCTTCTCAACTATGAATATCTCGTTACAAATATATCTAGGGCCGCAGGGAAGAAGACACCATTCACTCGTTCACTGGACCTAGCCTAGCCCGAAATATCACGGTGTTTGAGCGCAATTCAGATGAGGTTAAATCGCTTTGGACGGACGAACGGACGCCAGAACATGAGGTGAATAAAAAAGAAGACCATCGTAACACGAAATTACACACACAACGCCTCGAAGTCGAACGAGAATGGAGGGTATCTTCCTGTCGACTGTCAGACAGAATTGTGGAATTTGAATTAATTCTCGACATATACCGTGACATTTTACATACCTCTTGTGAACATCCGAATCCGTCGCAGACTCGTGCATCAAGGGACCCAAGCTCCATCTCGTGGGCCGACGGGTGCCGTTGGAAGATAAGATTTCAAGGTTGAACGTGGTGACCGACTGGGAGAATTATAAACTTCAAGTTTTGTCCGAGATTCTTGAATTTCCTTCCAACCTCCCAACTGGGGACCAACCGGGTTCATTCCATCCCCAAGGTTCTCCCAGTGGGGCTCTCGGCTAGACCAGCGTTGTTTACCGTGGTCTTTTTCTTACCTCAGAAGCCACGAGCACGAGCGCTGGGTAGGACTGAAATCGAGGGTACGGACTTTGCTCTCTCCGACGGGTTATGTGATCAACCAACCTGCCTGGAGGTAATACAAACCGCATACTGCAACGCCCCTCGAAATTTGTGACACGCGCCTAGGGATCAGTGGTTTCAACCACTGCGAAACGGAAACGGAAACGGGGTTCAAAATCCGTTCAAACAGGGAGTTGGAGCAATCGGGAGGCGACTTTAGGAACTGGTGTCCTATGCGGAGAGAAATGAACGGGGATCCCAGGAGGGAGTGAGCTCTTCACCTTTGATCACTTGCTTTCAATTCCGGTTGAGCACATCGATGTGTCGATGTGTGTGTTCGACTTTGCTCCATAAGCCTGTCAAAGCAAGGGAATCGTGAGGCTCAGCGCGATTTACGCCATTGAATGGCAATTTCAGCGAAAACATGTTCTCGCCTCGTCATGTCTCTAGGTGGAAGTAATCCATCGATACGACGAAATCCGCTACCCTTGTAAAAATAGAATCCGACACGAGCGATATGGATCGCGGTGGAGAAGCACATATTCACTCACAGAGTCCTTGTTCCTAGGAAATCGGCCACAGTGACTTCCATGTTTGACTGTGGCGACTGCCAATGGGCGCAATGTCCGATGTGCTGGATGACGCCATGGGTCAGTTGACTTGGAACGGCAGCATTGTCACATTCTCCGACTTGGGAGAATGCGATCCGCCTGGCCGTCCAGCGAATGCCATTGGGGCAAAGGGACGAATAGAGTCCCTTGAACCGAGACAGTCCAGACCGACAAACATGGCACGCTGTCCAGAAGATCCCCAGATAGCTGAAGAATCCTCCCGAAGCTGGTAGATCAGCCATCGAGAACGATTCGAAAGCATTTGACTCTCGTTCATTTCCGGCAAGGATCAACGAAAGAACGTCCACCCACAAAGAAAGGCAGTGCGGGCGATAGAATATGTCACCGCTCCGTCGCTGGACGCGATCACCGCTGCGTCCCTGCCCAAATGCGGCGGGGCGGGGAAGAGCAAGCCCCCGGAATCAGGCTACCGCACCGAACTGCCTGGGGCCTGGGGCGTCTGTAGATAGATTGATCCAGGCAATCATCAGAAGGGGACGCCACGCGCTGGATCACAAGGACTGCAGAGCTTTCCAGCAGCATTCGAATCTGGAATGTGCGCAAAGGTCCATGTGGGCGATTGGTATGTCAAACATTTCATAGATAGCAAAAACATAGAAATACCGTGGCGCATGGGCGACTGGCCTGAGAGACACAGATGTTCTTCGAAATGATATGAAAAACGAGTCATTCTGACAGCACTGTCGCACTTACTTAGCGAGCGGGCCAGGAGGGAAAGATGATAAATTCGGATAATCTATATTATTTAGCAAATTAGATAAGATAAATGGTAATTAAAAAGGATAACCCACGTGGGGTTGTCCGCTTACACATTACCGTATAGAGCTCGAATCGCAGTGCCCCCATCTCTCTCCCTCCATCCACCACCATNCCCTGCCCTCCCCCCCACAGCTCTCCTCGACGTCGGCGACAGCGACGAGCGGTTTTCGGGCCAGCTCTCTCGCTCACAGCCAGTCCAGCCCCACTTTTCTCAGCCAAGGCCGCAGAGAACACCACCGCCAAACCTTTTTCTTGTGTGTAGGTCCGATCGTCGTGGTCCAGCTGCAGCGCATCTGACGATGAGCCCCGTTTTCTAGCTCTAAAACGCGCGAAAACCCTCCATCCGTGCCGTACACCATGATCATATCCCTTTAGAATCCCCGTCGACATCACGTCTTTCATACACCCGCTTTTATAGCACCTAGCCAGCACCCACTTGCTCTCGATCATCCTCTCTGTCCTCGCCCGATTCGCCTTCAAGCTCCACCTACTAAGAACGATATAGTATCCTCCGCCATCCAACCGGCTCATTTAATTCCTTCATCAGGGTACCAAGCAACACATCTAAACGACCTACTCTACGACCATCACTACATTCATCACCGCAATGGCCATGTCGGAATCCACATCCACAGCTGACGCCCCCCAGACAGAGGGCGAAGGCCCCGACAACTCAGACAAACCCCCACAAATGAACGGCTTGTCCAAGCGATTCAAGCAAACCCTAAATCTCGATGCCGCCAATAAGAAGCTTGCTCCTACCGCCCTCACCCCCAGGTCAGTAAACGGCACGACTTCGATGCCTGAAAACGTGGACCATTTCCCTCTGCCGCCCCCGGACTCGCTCATCAAGGGCGAAAAGCAGCCTGGCCTTACTAGGGCTGCCCTTGAGATGCTAGCTGGTCCTGCAGAGAACGGTTCGTCGTCGACCTCCCACAAACCCACATCCCCAAATCTCGCAAAACTTTCGTCTGGCGCGATGCCTTTACATGATACCCCTTCCCCCATCCCATCGCCTGTTGTGGCCTCTCCTACGGAGAGCTACTATGGAGGTGATAACAGCGCCCCTCCCAGTCGACCTCCGAGCAAGCCGGCCAGTAGAGCGCCGAGTATGTCCGCCGGTGTCTCTGGAAACAAGATCCTCCCCACTTCACCTGGCCCAGCTGGTCGCGAACGTCGCGGAAGTAAACCAGAGGTTCCAGTGACGCCTGTCCGCCCCGGGAAGCCTGCATCAATCCACTCCGATAAGGGAGATGGCCACAAGTTCACGTTGAAGGACCTGCTGAGCAGTGGCCCGAAGCTCAGTCGGAAGAGTTCACAAAGATCGACTTCCTCCAGGCGCTCGGATTCTGATGCGGGAGAAGGCCGGGCGAGAAGTACAGCAGGTGATAGCCAAGCCAGCTTGTCTCAGAAGTATGGAGTTTGCCAGAAGGTTGCCATCGGAAAAGGCGCTACCAGTGTGGTCCGATTGGCTCACAAGTGGGACAGAACCGAGGAGAAGTTGTACGCGGTCAAGGTGAGTCCAAGTCGATTTGAGTGCTTGAATCGATCGATCCTCATCTTTTGGCTGTAGGAATTCAGAAAACGTCGAAAGAATGAGTCGGAGAAGGAATACGTCAAGAAGCTTACCGCTGAGTTTTGTATTTCTTCGACCCTTCATCATCCCAACGTCGTCGAAACCGTGGATCTTGTCCAAGATGAAAGCATGAATTGGTGCGAAGTTATGGAGTTTTGTCCTGGAGGTGACCTCTACGCTGCGATCAAGAAAGGGTGAGTGAGCATAAACTTTTTGGATTGGGGGAATTTCGGGGGTTCGCTTTTATACATCCGCCCATTCTGCGCTTGGCGTTGGGAAGTGTTGCGACTGTCCCGCATGCCCACCGCCATCTTGTGCGGCGAGACCTCGGGCTCCTCTTTCGCTTTCAGTCTCATCTCTGTTCGAATTTATACTGATACCTGATTGATCGCTGTAACAGTGGCATGAGCCCGGCCGAAGTTGAGTGTTGCTTCAAGCAGATGCTGAAGGGTCTCGCATACCTTCACGGCCAAGGTGTGGCTCATCGGGACATCAAACCCGAGAATCTGTTCTTCGATATAAAAGGCCAGCTGAAGGTATGTATTGCACCATTTTCGCAAAAAACAGCGACTTATCGGTGGCGTAGATCGGGGACTATGGCGCATCAACCGTCTATCGTCTTCCATGGGAAAAGACGGTGCATATGTCTTCTGGTCTTTGTGGGAGTGAGCCATACATTGCTCCTGAGCAGTTCTTGAACAAACGTAAGCCTCACCGATAACCCTTCTTCCTTCAGAGCGGCAGCCTGACTCGTCGCATTTTCCCCAAATTTTTCCAATCCTCTTTATGTCAATTTTCCGGGTCGTAGCCTATGATGCTCGGCTCGTCGATATTTGGGCATGTGGTATCGTCTACTACTGTCTGCACTTCCAAGAACTGCCATGGCGAGCGGCGCAGCCTGCGACGGACCAGCTCTACGCTGCTTATGCTCAGGCGTGCTCGAACTCAAATCCTCAGGTATCGGCGTGCCCGCCGACTATCAATAATCTGAGCCCAAGGCAGTGTCGTCCTCTCATTCGCAAGATGCTAGAACCGAATCCTCGTGAACGATGGCCAATTGAGGAGGTGATCAAGCACCCTTGGATAGAGTCTATCGAGGTTTGCCATGACGTCCCAGGACCGAAGCATATCCATGTGTGTGCTCGTGAACTGGGGGCAGCGTACAGGGAAAAGAGTTACTAATGAAAGGTATGTACCCAGCCCATGTTAGCCGCTGTCAAAGCGATGGTTCGACTGACGTCCTAGTTCGTAGACATTCAAGTCTTTCTGATTATACCGATCTCCAACTTGTCCTGGTCCTGGTCACAAGTTCCACCTTGCACAGGGAGTTGGAGATGTCGCTGAATGGATTGAAACTGTTTTGTTTTCTTGTAATTCCTTTTGCTGCGCTCTCTCCATCTTTTCATCTCGTTGTTGTGCTCGGTAGTTGTTCGTCGTAACTCTTTTTCTAATTATTTTTTCATTCGCTGTATCCATTTTGGTCCTTTCGCGAGACTTTTTCCTTACCTTCTCATCTTCGCCTTTTCCTCCTCGCTTCCCTTCATACTGCTACTGTTTATGATACTCTTCCTTGGACTCATGCCATGTCGTGCTGCGTCATGCTACTTGGTGTCCTCCATTCATCTTGGATTTGTCGTACCAGTCAGTAGTCGGTCGGTCGTCGTTTCTTCCTCTCTTCCTCTTATGATTCTACATGCATGATACGTACGATACTTATGTGTAGGGTGTCTTGCGTTCTCTGACACCCTCATTCAATTTTGAATCAAGATTCATTCAATGCTATATGATGACTTCGCTGTTCAATGTAGTTAGTAGTTTAGTTGTCTCTTTTCGACCCACCGTTGCTGTTTTCTGAGAAGCATATCCAGTAGTATCTACTATTGTGCCAATAATTTTAATTTATGGCGATCGTTTTGTGGGATAGCTAAGTGTTTGAGGGAAAGGGGTGAAACGAGTGCCTGCCCTTAACTCGTCGTACCCATGCTCAGAATCTGAAACAGATGAAACGGATCTCCAACAGCTTGTTTACTACCACCATCAACTCTAAATTCATTCGAACGTTAAAGGAGACGGCCACACGTCTGTCTACAGCGACTATCCTACACTCTATTGAGCTGCTGGCTGCTCAGCTGGCGGGGGTGGGGGGTTATTGTTCTGCTGGATCTGCTGTGCAACGTTGGCTGCGTTGGCTGTGGCGTCAATAATGCCTGCCGGGTCGATGTTCACGTTCTGGTTCAAAGCAGCGTCAGTTGGCCAAACTCTCTCTGGGTAGTCATGCAAATGAAGGTGACTTACGGTTGTTCGGCTTCGAGTCCTGGTTGTCTGGGAATTCTGCCTGTTGTTCGACCTCGTGTTGCCGCCGTTGTTCGGCGTCCTCCTGTTCCCGGGGGCCTTGTTGCCAGCCGGATTCCTGGAGGGGGTGTTCCTCTTGGGTTGAGAAGTGGTCTGTCTGGAGCCGGGTGTCTTGCTCTGGGGTCGAGAGGACGCGGGCTGTCTGGAGCTGGGTGTCTTGCTCTGGGGTCGAGAAGACGCGGGCTTCTTGGAGCTAGGTGTCTTGGTCTTGGGTCGGTTCGCGGCCGGCTTCTTCTGCCCAGCTGAGCTACCTGACGGTTTCTTGCCCTTCGAGCCAGATGTTTTTGAAGCGGGTGAAGGGGTCTTGCGCGACGCCGGCGAATTCTTCTTTGAGGATCCAGCGCTAGGTTTCTTTGCAGCTGAAGGCGATTTCTTGCCACTGGAACCACCTTTCTTGGAAGAAGAGGAAGGGGCCTTGCGCGAAGCTGGCGCGTTCTTCTTTGTCGTTTTTGAAGAACCAGAACTTGGTTTCTTCGCAGCTGAAGACGGTTTCTTGGTAGCCTTGGAAGCTGACGAGGGGGATTTCTTGGCCGCCTTAGAAGCAGACGAGGGCGCTTTCTTGGTAGCTTTGGAAGCAGACGACGCCGTTTTCTTGACCGCCTTGGAAGCAGACGATGCCGATTTCTTAACTGCACCGGAAGCAGACGACGCCGTTTTCTTGACAGCCTTGGAAGCAGTTGAAGCGGCTTTGCCCGCCTTTGGAAGGACCTTTTGAGCAACCTTCGCGAGAGGTTTAACGGCGGTCTTGGCAAGCTGTCGTGAACAGTGTCAGGAGATTGTTTTACTAAATGGCAAAGTCACATTCGACTTGTGCAGAGTGGAGGCTGACCTTGAGCACACTTCCAAGACCACGGGCGTTGATGGCAATCAGGTCCTCTTCAGAAAGAGACCGCAAGTCAACGGAGTCGATAATGTCTTCCCAGTCTCGAGCGTCCAGAGCCTCTGCATCGAAATCTTCGAGGAAGCGAGCGTCAATATCGAAATCTCGAGCTTCGAGTTCGAAAGCGTCGAGTTCCACTTCACGAGAAGTGAGGGAGGTTTCGTCCGCAACCTCCTGCAAGGCGGAAGAGACGAACATTCAGGTCAGGCGAATTTTGGTTATGATGGAGAACTATACTTACGATGGGCAGAGAGAGACCGCTCCATCCTTGAGCCAAGAGAGCAAGGAGAACAAAGTTGGTGGATAGACGCATGATGAATGAGGATANTTTTTTTATTGGTGGTAATAGCACGATATTCAATGGACCAGCCCGAATATCTGCAGGGAGGGAGACGGTCAGTACTTGCGCTCAAGTTCTAGTTTCGGCGACGGATGCGTCCATCGTCGATTAACTCACCACTGAGGAGCTATGAGGTTGCACCAGGCACTCTGGGAGACTCAAAGCGGGTAGCTTCCCTTTATACAATTCCGCGCCCACTCGTAACCCCATCATCGCCCATGAGACTCAGAGTATCTAAAACCGTGCTGCCATCATGTATGTCAGGTCGGTGGAGTAGACAACACATGCGCTTGGCTGTCCGTTACTAGCATCAATAAGGGTGAGACGTTATCGGCACTTCTTCCTGACCAAAACCCAAAGCGTAGAAGCGGACTTGACGGTAACGAACATTGAAAGCACAGCACCTGGGTGATCTAGCGATGCCACTCGCACCGCCCAATATTGACAGCTGACAGAAGAAGGTTGACAATGAGACCGGAACAGATTTGGAACAGACTCGGGCGCCGATCAATCCCGTTCAATGTGGTTGCCCTGATATCTGAGAAGACAAAGCAGGTTGTTTGTATTCAAATCTGTTCCGTATTGCGGAATGAGATACCACTCGTATGTGCGAGAAACTGCTATTTGAATACTCACCCTCAACTCGTAACAATTCATGAATCTCGGGCCGAACACTTGGTTTCTGCCAAAACAACTCGAAATTTATTCACGCTACACGACGTATACATTTAGTACCCGTATTGCAGGGTTCTGAAACAGGTTACGTTTACTAGTTACCAAGGAACTGGCCTGCAATGTTGGCGGCGGCGTTGATCATGTTCCCTGGGTCAATGTTCACGTTCTGTTTCAACGAGAATCATTTAGCATCAGCCTCTTTTCTTTAACAACGAGAGTGACTTACGAAAGTCCGACTTCGAGTTCTGCTTGGAGGGTCTTGCTTCTTCGATTTCTTCGACTTGCCGCTGCTGCTATCTTTCTTCCCAGAACTTTTCTTGCCTCCACCCGATGCCGACTTTTTGCCAGACGAGGTCTCCTTTGACTTCTTCTTGGGTTTGGGAGATGAGCTTGACTTGGAGGAGGCTTTCTTGCTCTTAGTGCTGGCCGCGGCCTTCTTCCCACCGCTCGAGCTCTTTTTGCTCACCGCTGAGCCATTGGAGGTTTTCTTCCCGGACGGCNTTTTTAATTGACGAAGAAGACACCTTCTTCGATTTCTTTGAAGAGCTAGCGCTTGGTGATTTGGCCTTTGAAGAGGAAGACGATTTCTTTGTGCCCTTAGATCCCGAGCTTTTACTGACAGCGCTAACGCTCCTGGGAGCAGATGAAGAAGCTTTGCGCCCTCCTGGAAGAATTTTCTTCGCCGCTGTAGTGACAGACTTGGCGAGCTGTCATGAACAAGAATTGCGAGCTCGTCAGCCCAACCATTCATCACGGTGTGGAGATAGCTCGGATAATTGCTTACTTTGGCGATTCCCCCGATTTTCAAACCGCGAGCCTCGAGGGCGGCGAGCTCTTCCTCCGAAATGGATCTCAAGTCAATGGAATCGATGATGTCTTCCCAATCTCGAGCATCCAGAGTCCCTGCATCGATATCGTCCAAAAAACGAGCATCTAACCCGAAATCGCGAGCTTGAAACTCGGGGGCGTCGGGCTCCACATCGCGGGAGATAAGGGATGTTTCGTCCGTAACGTCCTACGAGGCGGAACGGACGGACAATTTAGGTCGGAAAAATTTCCAGTATCCCAAAGGGCAGCACTTACGACAGGCAATGAGAAAGCAGTCCATCCTTGAGCCAAAAGCCCGAGGAGTACGAAATTCGTGGAAAGATGCATGATGGACCAAGTATGTGGATAGATGGTAACAGCAGGAGATCTTGATATTCAATGGGCCAGCCGAATATCTACGGAAACATGGTCAGTGCTTGTAATCATCGTCGGAACCGCCCACAGTCGGTATACTCACCACCCGAAGCTATGAGATTGCACCAGGCACTCTGGGGTGCCGGAGCGAGTACTGGCTCACCCTTTTATGCCATTCATTTGCATCCGTGTTCACTTCCGATTCCTATCATAGCTCATGGGACTCAAAGGAGACTTAAAGCGGCTTAAACTGCGTGGAATGCCAGCTTTGGTTGGTGGAGTAGTCATCCTTGGCTGACTTGCATCAATTGTGAGGTACCGCCTCTCCTTGCGTCCTGGTAAGGATCGAACTCGGAGGGTTGAGGCAGAGTTGAAGGCAACGAGCACGAGAAGGTTAGCAACCAGTCAATGATCATCGCTTACCTTGTGCCGATCGATAACAATTGCGAAGAGAGCTCGAGAGACTGTAACTCGGTCTTCTTCACCTCCGTTTTCCTTGAACCTTTGAGAAGAGAGCTCCACTTGCAGAGACAGTTCACGTAGTGTTGAGAGATACTTGTCGGATGGCGCGCCCACTGTCCGCTAGCAACCACAGGAAAACGGTCATCATCCTGGCGGCGCATCGATTTAGATAAGCGCTCACTATCAGGGGAGTGTCATTTTCCATGCAAATCATGAGGTGCGCTGTCATCGCAGACCGCTATCACTGCCGAAGTAATGCAAAAGTTCCGGAATATCTCTGCTGTAAATTCTTCTAAAACCCTCAAAATATCAGGGTTAATGTAGCCAAGTGTGTACCAGTGTCATTTACCGTGTGCAGCGACAGGAAGGTTAAACCACTGCTCATGGCGGCATCATTTTCACTTTTTCGGTAGGCGCCGAGCGTCTAGAGGTTTCACATATCCTCTGTACTCATCTTTTGGGTGATACACGCCGCGTCTCTTGGGTCCAGTCACTCTGAGAGCTGCAGAACTCTAAAGCGGTCGGATTGGCAGGGCTGACACTCATTACGATCGGGTATATTACTATGTTCTCTCACCACCAGACTTCTTCACTCCCCGACTCGACATCAGTCCCTTCTGTTGTTAGATTTGCTTCGTCTTGGGCTCGGTGTCTGACGAATAAATTATCCTTGAATTTTTGAAGCCTTGAGAGGTGCCGCTATCAGTGCCACGACCACAAGCCCTCGACGAGCGAACCCAGTAACGAGCGGACTTCAAAGTCCAAATCAAAGGCCTGCGAGGCTGCTGCAAATGTCCGGTACGTCGTAGGATGGTTCTTCGCGAGAAGACAAGGAATTTGTGTTTCCATCAAATGCCTACACGCCGAATGTTGGCTAGTTGATGTCTCTGTGACAATTATCGGCACTATGCCCGCATGTGACGAGAACGAAGCGCACACTTGAGCGAGCAAAACAGCTCGAGACGTGCACAATGGGACTTGTAAGACGCATGGTGAAATTCGAGAAAAATAAACGGGCCAGCCGAAATGTCTGCAAGGGTACACGAGGCACTCTATGTACCTCGTATATCACACGAAGTTTGTCTTCTATATAATCCGCCATGCAGAGTGGTTTTCCGGGGAGGTGTGAGGCGAGTTGTCAATGTCACTTTTGACAGGTTTCACGGGCCCGGCGCGCGATGGCAAAGAATATAATCGCTATCAGCCCACATTTTCTTTAGAAACGAGGCATAGGGCGGGACGATGGTGCCGTAGGTAGTACGCCGTATGAATAGCAAGCATAGAGCGGTTGCAGCCAAGTGATGGTGACCGACGATAGCCGTCCAGCATCAATATCATCCAGGAAACTTTCAGCAACTCAGCCAGAGGAAGTAAACATTGTAGTCCGTTCTCAAGCTTGCGGGCCGCGGGTGGAATGGCCCATCGAGTCGGACTTCGGGTTTTGGTTGGCTAACTCGGCTGACCCAGGGCAGGACCGACCGCCCAGGCGGCGGCCGTCGGCGACCCTGCTGGCTTGATGGCGCATCACCTCATTTAACTCCTCGGCCCGCTTGCCATGTCAAGATCTCGTGCCTCGAGGGCTTCGATGACCCTGACCGATAGACAGGGCCATGTAATGGTCGGAATAGAAAGCGAATTTATAGAGTATGTAGCTGTGTATGTATGAGTGATGTGCGATATAATACAAATGCGATGTAATAAATAGGAAAGCCAAAGGGAAAGTGTAGTACTAAGTATGCCGAGGTGGGGTTGCCGTGCCAGACGTAGTTGGATGACAAGTCGATCGTCCGTTCGTTCAAGGAAAATCGTGAGGAGAAACTCGAAGGAGGAAAGAGCACGAGGTAGAGACTCAGAGAGAGAGAGAGAGAAACCTGTAATCCGAGAGAGCGAATTATTCGGACCTTGTCCCCAACTCGTACGAGTCGCTCGATGAGATCCACCCGCCAGCCAGGAGCAGTTCCCGGATGTGCCGATCATCAGGCTTCATCTCTCCGTTGAGCGGAGCAAAATATTTTCGTAGCTTTCCGTTTGTGCCGAATTGGACTTGGTAGTAGTCCGCAGCAAGGATCTGGTCCTAAAAGAACGATCGATTAGAGTCAGCATCAGTCATGGAAGGGGAATAATGGAGGAGAACAAACACATACATTTCTAGTCAGCGGCCTTGTTCTCGTCTGACTCTTGACAACCTTGCCTAAGCGCCAATTGTGCTCCTGCGTTCGGACCCACACTTTGTCACCACTCTGCAAACAAACAAACGGACAATCACGTCCATCACCGGTCAGTAAGGAGGCGACCCTTAAAGTTTGTGAAGAGAAGAGAAGCGGGTAGTTACCTGAAACTTATAGTCCATCGGGTCGTCTAATTCTGAGCTGTTCGAATCATGTCGTCTGAGATCTTGCCATGATACAACTTTATGATTGTTCACATCAATGATGCTGATATCGTCACTCTCCTCGGAACCTGGCCTTAGAGGCGATGAAGATGATGAAGCGATGTAAGGTGCACTGGAAGCCTTTAGAAGAGGCCTTGTGCGGTTTCGGCGAGTGGAAGGCATTTTGGGTTGTGGTAGTGGTAGAAAGTACAACGAACGAAGGAACGATTCCGATTTGGATTGGATTTGGATTAGGACTTTCTAGAGTTTTCTAGTAGGCAGTCGCCAAGTAGTAATCAGTATAAAAAGGAATCGTGGGGTTTCTAAGCGCGTGGGCAGTGCACCGGGTTGGTGGGGAGAGGGGGGATTCGAAACGGACCTGTCAACAAGAAGGGGAAGGCCCCTTTTATACTCCCGGGACCCTTCTGAGAATCCTGTTGTGCCACACGTTGCAACAGCAACGTTTTGTTTACTCGTGGCTTTGTGGTGCTCGGACCTAACAGCGAGGCTCGCCCGAAATGGTAGGTTTGGCTGTTGTCTAGTGGTGTGTCAAATGTGTTGTTGGCGCCTCGACACGACAATGCAAGTCTACAGCCCTATATATGAATGGTTGAAACAAGTGCTGGAACAATTGAGAGGACAAGGGGAGCGCTTCAGGTGGCAGACCTTTGACTATTGTGGGTGTACGGAAGAGAGGCTGACGGGGAATATGTTCGGATTACATATCCCTTCACTGCACCCTGCAAACAGAGTCACCTAATCGGCTACGGACTCCAGCTATCCGGAAGCCACCACCGTTTGTCGCCGAGTCAAATAGAGAAGCTATGGGAGAGGTATATCCGTCCTAGCATCGCAGCGTCCTGTGCTCCGTGGACGCCGTGCTGTGCTGGGGATCCTCTGCGCAGCCGCCGGGAATACATTCGCCAAGGTCCGGCTTGTTCTGGGAGACTTTGCGGGGTCTTCATGCATCGCACCCAGGGTACTTTGTCGGTCAAGGACGACATCCAGTTGAGCCTTGGAAGCGGATCACTGCAAATCCCTGTGCAGGGTGACAAACGGAGGTCTCTGAAGCCGAAGAGTGACGACGAGAACGATCCGAACAGCCGTAATGCTCCAGATTCCGCAGTATTTCGAAGCCTTTCCACAGTGGGTCGTCGTCGCCGATCGACCAAGCCACCCGCCCCCGCCTGCGCCGCCATCAGAAATCAACATGCGCAAACTGCGGCTTAGCCCTTGCTGTGCTCTGTGTCTGCAGGTAATCTGCCTCCTCTCTGACCCCATTGCCACCATCGTTGCCAGATGTCCAACACCAACAGCCTAGACGTATGTTCATCGTCTCTAACATGGGCTAGAGCTAATATTTTCAGGTGTAGAGAGCGATTGATATTGTCCAGAAGGCGATTGAAGAAGATAACAAGAGCAACTACGCAGAGGCTTACAGGCTATATCAGAATGCCCTAGATTTCTTCCTCCATGCGCTGAAATGTATGAGGTTCTTTCAATTGTGCTGCTTGGGCTTTGCATTGACTCTTCCAGATGAGAAGAACCAGAAGTCCAAGGAGTTGATCAAGTCCAAGGTCGAAGAGTATCTCAAGCGTGCGGAAACACTCAAGGAACATCTGAGCTCTCAAGGGGAAAAGAGGGGACGGAATGCGATAGGCGCGAATGGTGCTGGCGGTGCTTCAGGGCCCAGTGGCAAAAAGTACGTCGATCTCGTTGCTTGCTCGTCACAATATGTTTTCCTGACCGCTACTCCCCAATAGGAAGGACGGAGAAGAGGACGACGACCAGGACCCTGAAACAAAGAAACTTCGTGCCGGGCTGTCTGGGGCTATCCTCACTGAGAAGCCTAATGTCAAGTGGGACGACGTTGCTGGTCTGGAGGCTGCGAAGAACTCTTTGAAAGAGGCCGTCATTCTCCCCATCAAGTTCCCTCATCTCTTCACTGGAAAGCGGACACCGTGGAAGGGAATCTTGCTCTATGGACCACCAGGGACTGGCAAGTCGTACCTCGCAAAGGCTGTTGCTACGGAGGCCAAGAGCACCTTCTTCAGCGTGAGCTCTTCGGACCTGGTCAGCAAGTGGCAGGGAGACTCTGAACGGTGCGTGGCATGCGGGTAGACTCGTGTTTTCCCTGACTTACTTGCACCTCCCCTTCAGGTTGGTCAAGCAGCTGTTCGAACTTGCTCGAGAATCGAAGCCCTCAATTATCTTCATCGATGAAATCGACTCTTTGGCTGGAACTCGAAACGAATCCGAATCAGAGGGATCCCGCCGAATCAAGACCGAATTCCTCGTGCAAATGAATGGCGTGGGTCATGACGACAGCGGGGTTCTAGTGCTTGGTGCTACCAATATCCCATGGCAGCTCGATAACGCGATCAAGCGTCGGTGAGTATCACTTCTAGCGCTTACGACGAGGTTCTGTCTGGCTGATCACCTATCTATCTCCCTAGGTTCGAGAAACGGATATACATTCCATTACCCGGTCGGGAGGCTCGCAAACGAATGTTCGAAATCCACGTCGGCAACACCCCATGTCAACTCACTCCCGAGGATTATCAGGCTCTAGGAGACAAGACCGAGGGCTACTCTGGCTCTGATATCGCGATCGTCGTCCGTGACGCGCTGATGCAGCCGGTGAGGAAAGTGATAAACGCGGCCCATTTCAAGCAGGTTCCGGATCCGGAGAATGGGAAGCTTAAGTGGACACCGTGCTCGCATGGCGATCCCGCGGCTACGGAGAAGACGTGGACCGATATTGAATCCGATGAACTTTTGGAACCGCCTCTGAAGTTGACGGATTTCTTGAAGTCGTTGGAGATTACGCCTCCTACTGTGACTGATGCGGATGTGAAGCGACATTTGGAGTGGACCAAGGAAGCAGGTACGTTTTTGGCTGTTCCTTCGAGTGCTTCTCCGTTTCTGATTAAGGTTGCTGTGGGACTAGGGAGCGATGGTGCTTAGTTACGGGCTCTATGACACTGTACTATATTCTAATTTGTATATGAATTTGGCTGGAACGGTGTGAGATGAGAAACGAACGTGCCTCGAGGCTCCCTTGGTCGAGACGCGTCTCTCGAACGCGTTATTTGCGTCACGTGCACCCTATTTAGCAGCTCCAATCTCCAGGCTCGTATTTCCCTTCTTTCACTCTAACCGCCACCCCCGGCCCAGATATCAAGATGACGAAGGGATATCTTATGAACAGTCTCATCGAAAAGGTCAGCTCGAATGCATCCAATGCAACACCACCCAGTGCTCACCATCGTCGTGAACCTCCAGATGCAGTCCCCGGACCAGGACTTTCGGTGAGCGCGCAACGCGTCTTATCAAGATCAACCACACTGAAAGTGCTGCTCTGCGATTTACGCAGGTTCATGGGGCTGAACGATCTTATGACTGAGATCAAGCAGGATCCAAATTCGTTCCAGGGAGATGAAGCTGTTGAGAATAAGGTCCTGAACCAGGTCCTCTCGCTCGTTGAGGACAAGATCTCTGAAGTCAAGAACCAGGCTGTTAAATGGTGTGTACCCCTTTCATTCGTTTGTATGAATACGAGGGAAAAGGATTAAATGCTAATGTGCTGTTAAACCTCTATAGTCTGGGTCAGTTGATCAAGATCTTGCGGCAGACCCAGATGGAGTTGGTCGTCGATAAGCTCATCGACTTTTCGGGTGGCAAAGACGAAGAGTTGCGCGATATCTCTGGGTTGGGTGCGTTATTCTGCTATATACAATATCGTTCAAGAAATCTGACATGCGTGTGGAACGTAGCTTTGAAGACTATCACTGCCGAGTTGCCGCCTGACGGGCGCATTGCTGCTAGCGCTTGCGCCAAGCTCACTCCCAAGCTCCTTGGTCAAATCGAGAACGTATGTGTCTCCTGCATTTACGCGTATAGGGATAGTTGGTTAGATCTGATTTTGTTTTTGACGTGTAACAGAGCTCTACACCACCAGAGACCCTCGTCGAGTCGCTCTCCATCTTGACAATCCTGATCAGCCGCTTCCCGAACCATCTCTCCAGCACCAACCTCTCGCCACAGCCACTCAAAGTCCTTCCTCCTCTCCTACTGCACGCTCGCCCCGTCGTCAGGAAACGTGCTATCCTCACCGTCTCGCAATTCATCCCGATCTCACAACCTGCGTTGTTCGATGACCTGTTGAGGAATATCATCCTGCCGAACCTCGCCCCAGGTGCGCCGGTGGAGAAGCAGAGGACTACGGTGCAGCTGGTTGCTGCTGTTGCGCGTCATTCCCCGGGCCAGATTGCTCCGGCATTGGATCATGTCGTGCCGAGCATTTTGAAGGCCATTCAGAAGGATGACGAGGAGTTGAGGGAGGGGTCGTTGCAGGCGCTCGAGGCTCTGGTGCTGAGGTGCTCGTCGGAGGTCACGCCATATCAGCAAGCTATTATTCAAGCTGGGATTCAGTTTATCAAGTACGATCCTGTGAGTGCTTTCCAAAACGTTCTCAAAGGTATATGTCCTGATATCTTGGACAGAATTATGCGGCAGACGACGAAGACGAGGAGATGCCTGACGCTGATGACGAGGACGAAGACGAGGACGACTTAGCCGACGAGTATGTTCTGTTTGTCTTTGAATTCGTTGCATCATTCTCATCGTCCTTACTAGATACTCTGACGATGAAGACACCTCTTACAAGATTCGCCGTTCCGCCACGAAGTTGCTAGCTGCTATCATCGGTACCCGACCTGAGCTGCTCACCGCCATCTACAAAGAGATCTCCCCCGTTTTAATCTCAAGATTCGGCGACCGTGAAGAGAACGTTCGCCTTGAAGTCTGGGCCACCTACATCGCTCTTCTCAAGCAGACCTCTGTTTACGGCGGTATTTCGGGAGTCAAGGACGATTCGAGCCCTCGCGGAAAGCGAAAGCGCGATACCGAGGAAGTCATGGACACGGAAGAAACTCCACATACTCTTCTCAAGTCGCAAGTACTTGCATTGGCAAAGGCCCTTCTGAATCAGATCAAGTCCCCCAAGACGAGTTCTGTGGTTTTGCAATCGGGATTCTCGGTGCTGCATACGCTGCTCACCGTTCTCCCTGGGTCTTTGGCAGAGCAAACTCCACAGGTCCTTACGATTTCCAAGTCGGTGTTGTCGCAATCGTCGTCGTCTTCCACCGCCGCTCTTCACTTGAGCTGTCTCTCCTTCCTCTCACTGTTGTTCTCGACACACTCCCCCACGGCGTTCCAGACCTCCTTGCCGACTATCACTCCTGTCCTGTTGCAGTTAGTGAAGGAGAGGCATCCGAGAGTTGCGTCGGAGAGCTTCCGCGTGTTCTCGTCGTTGCTTACGTCGCTTGCGCCTATTAAGAGCGGGGCTTGGGTGGATGAGGTGTACGACCAGGCTCTTTCTAGGCTTAGTAACCACGATACGGACGCTGAGGTGCGGGCTTGTGCCGAAGATTGCATTGGGGACCTGTGGATCGCTGCTCCCGACATTGTCAAGACTAAAGGCCTCAAGGAATGGGAGTTCATTTGCAGGCCTAGCGGGAAGACCGAGGGTGCGGTCAAGGTCGTCACGAAGGTTGCGAAGGAGGCTCCTGTTGGAGATGATTGGGCGAACGGGTGTGTGCAGTGGTTGATCAACCTCTTGCAGAAGAGTGGGAGAGCGGGTAAGGCAGAGGTGTTTGGTGCTTTGGAGGTTCTTTTGAAGAGGTTTGTCATATTTTCTTTTCTTTTTCGTCGTCCAATTCGATGACTGATTTCTCTCGCCTTACCAGCTACAGCGCGGGTATCCCGCCCAACCTACCGTCGGCCCTCGTCCCTGTTATCAGGCCCTACATCACCACGGCCGACATCTCACTCCTTGCGCAAGGTCTCACTATTCTTTCTATCCTCTTGGAGCTCTCTCCTTCTACGACCTTCCAACAAGTCGAATCGGACCTCTTGAGCGAAGCCTACAAGATCTCTCACTCGCCGTTGGTGTCTGGGGTCGCTCTGGAAGCCCTTTTCAGGTTCTTCGGGACTTTGGTGCAGGCCGACAACCAGATCTCTACGCACCTCGTGCCGAATTTGGTTATTGCTTCGGAGAAGGCGCCTAAGACTGAGAACAGTCCGGCGAATGTGGCTAGGTGCATTGCTCAGGTCGTGAAGAATTCGCAAGGGGTTGCGGCGGGTGTCATTGCGGAGTATTCCAAGAACATTAAGGTACGTGATGCAGCATTTCCGTCAATGATTCTTGGAGGTCTGATATGGGTATGCTGTGTTTGTAGCCTAGCTCCAAGGCAAAGCCTTCGTTGGTTATCCTCAGCTTGCTGATCGTTGGAGAGCTTGGAAGGTTCATGTGAGTATCTCTGATTTCCCGTATATATTTTGCTTCTATTGTGAGTTCTTGCTAACTGAACGTGTGTTGTTTATAGCGATATGTCGAATCAGAAAGAAGTGTTCAACAATTCTATCGAGCACTTTACTTCTGATCAGGAAGAGATCAGGTCTGCTGCGGCGTTTGCAGCTGGTAAGCCAAATATTATCAGTATTCTCGCTGTTATGAAAGACCTAACGTTTGTTCGTGAACGATAGGTAACATTGCGATCGGCAATTTGCAGCAATTCTTACCTGCGATTGTCAAGATGGTTGAGACAGACCCGAAGAAGAGGTTCCTCGCGTTGCATGCCGCCAAGGAGGTTCGTTCGTTTCCAAGAGCCTCCCGGTGCAACGATCCCATATCTCATTATTGTCTTCCGTTTAGGTCGTGACCCACTGCTCTCATGGACAGCTGGAGGGTGTTGCGGATTTCCTTTGGACACCGTTGTTTGCCAACTCGCAAAACGCGGAAGAGGCTACACGAAACGTGGCTGCGGCGTGTCTTGGAAAGCTTGCGACGACTCAGCCGTCGAAGTATCTGCCCCAGCTTCATGTAAGTCATCCTTCTAATCCTCTTCTTGAGTTGTCTAACCCACATTATCTCGCGATGATTATGATAGGCCAAAATCAGGGATACCAGCCCAGCTACCCGCGCGACTGTCGTTTCCGCCATTCGGTATACCTTCGCGGATGCATCTCAATCGTACGACGAGCTGCTGTCACCCCTCCTCGTCGACTTCTTGTCTCTTATGGTTGACGATGATTTGGTAAGTCTTCCTTCCCGGTGCCGTTCAATCCAATTCTAATGTAATATACCCATCTACCCTCGGCACGATGCAGACTGTCCGCCGCCTCGCGATCTCATCGTTGAACTCCGCCGCACGCACCAAGCCACACCTCGTCAGGGATCATTTGAAGAGCCTTTTGCCTAACCTGTACAAGGAGACCGATGTTAATCCCGACCTCGTCAGGACTGTACAGATGGGTCCTTGGACGCACAAGGTGGACGACGGTCTCGAGACTCGCAAGACTGCGTACGAGACGATGTACACTTTGGTGAGCTTCCTTTTTCGCACCGACGTTGGATGATTTATTCATCCTCACCTTCCATTCTCCAGCTCGACACATGTCTTGCCAAACTCGACCTACACGTCTTCCTGAGCCGAGTGCTCCCCGGCCTTTCGGACGATTCCGACGAAATCAAGGTCATCTCGCACATGATGCTCTTCCGTCTCTCGCAAGTCGCACCTACCGCCGTTTCTCAACGTCTAGACGAAGCCACCCCTCAACTCGAAAAGACGATGAAGGGCGCAACTGTCACCAAAGATACAGTCAAGCAGGATCTCGAGAGGGCCGCGGAGTTGCAGAGGAGCGCGTTGAGGGCGATTGCGGCGTTGAGCAAGGTTGGAGCCGGGGTTAGTCCCAAGTTTGATGCATTTGTGGAAGAGATTAGGAAGAGCCAGACTTGGGGCACTGAGTTCAAGGAGTTGACCGCTTAGGCTCCGCTCTCTCCTCTTGTCTTTCCTACCTTGGTGGACGTGTCTTAGTTTTGGAGTGTAGAAAGAAAGGTCACTTAATGCATATGCTGTAAAATAGATATTCCCAATTGCAACTCTAGCTCTACTTAGTACCTTTTAACAATCTCGTCACAAGGCAACTTGATATAGGAACCAGAGTAATTGTACATATGTCCGGTGTGTAGTATCTACTTTGAAATAAGCTTGAGAGAAGGCCCCAGAATTCAGTTAAAGATATAGAGGGCTGGACAGGGTGAGTTTGCTCTAGTTGTGAGAAAGAGAGGATAGATGTGGAGTACTTGAAAGAATACTACATGAGCAGGTGTTCAAAGGAAGTTATAGTGAGAACAGTGCCTGGGGTCTAGGTGAAGGAATTCTGGATTCATTGCAACTCTGTATGGCCTCTGAAATGTCAAGGAGATAGACCTGACCATTGTAACACCCAATGGCAGCAAATGAAAATGTAGAGTCAAAGGATACTGCAGAAACTAGCCAGCTTGAAGGAAACCAGCAAATTGGGATCACAGTTGGTGACAAGGGCTGATCATCCAATTTGACTCTGACCAAGCCAGAAACAGAGGGTGTGCGTTTTGTGATATCTGCAAAGAGGATTGAAGAGTCTGCAAAAACACTGCCACAGAATTTGCCTTCAACAATGGTGAGAAGGGTTCCTGTTTGGATGTCCCACAGCCTCATTGTGTTGTCAAAAGATGTTGACACCAGCCTTTGCCCATCAGATGAGAAGGCAACACTTGTTACCCTATGATAATGACCTCTAAGAGTAGCAAGAAGGGTTCCTGCTTGGCTGTCCCACAAGCGCACTGTTCTGTCAGTTGATCCAGATGCCAGCCTTTGCTCATTTGGTGAGAATGCAAGACTAATCACTCCACTAGAATGGCCTTCAAGAGTAGCAGCAAGGGTTCCTTCTTGGCTGTCCCATAGCCTCACTTTCTTGTCAAGTGATGCAGAGGCCAGCCWTTGCCCATCAGGTGAGAAGACAACACACATTACCATCTTGGAGTGGCCTTCAAGAGTGGCAARAAGGKTTCCTGATTGGCTATCCCACAAACACACTGTCTTGTCAACTGATGCAGATGCCAGCCTTTGCCCATCAGGTGAGAAGGCAACACTCATTATCCCATTGGAATGGCATTTCAAAACTGCAAGCTCCAATGGCCATGTTGTATCTCCCTTTTTGATGTGTATTCCACCATTTTTCTTGTACATTTGATGAATGATTGTTTGCTTTGGTGCCAGAGATGTGCAGGACCAATATGTATGCAAAGGTGCTCTTTTCATAATATTGGAGTTTAGCAAAATAAATCTCTGGCCATCTTGGAAGATTCCTTTCACTGAGTCTAAGCCACTGTGAGTTGGCTAGATTGACATGATATCTCTTAGTAAATGTTGGTCAATATTAACCATGCAAATTTGACATACCAGTTTATCCAAGGCCTCCTTCAATGCATTATGTGCTCTATCCAGTTGGTTGATGTAGGCCAATACTTCAATCCAATGCATTAAGTGCTCCTTTGAGAATGTGTCCAATAGACCAATAAGATTTGAGTCTGCATCTTTTAGTCTGCCAAGATGATTGGCCCAATAGCAAACTGCATACTGCAGTTCTTTGGAGATGTGGTCAGTACTCAAGCCTTCTTTGAGCAAATCATCCAGGTCTTTGAATTGTTCCTTGGAGGGCACAGGTACTTGGCAAATGTTGAACTTGAGTTGCCTGTTCATGACTTGCAAGCAATACTTTGCCAAGTGCAAATGATGCTCCTGCTCTATGATTTGGAATTCAGAAGGACAAGAAGACCCAGTGATGAAGTCAGGAAATGATTTGTGGTGAATCTTGTAAGTGAGACCAGAGCCTTCACCCAATGGTGCAAGAACTGAATGCAAGTTGGCCAAAGTAGCTTTGATAATAGGTTCTGTCTGATCCAATAGTCTTGCTAAAGTGAAGGTGGAAAGAGGATTCTGAAGAACAAGAATAGCACCAACAATTTGTTTGAATCTACTGAGCCACTTTTCTGCATTTTCTGCAGGCTTGGCAGATTGAAGTACATGGAGATACAATCCACCCAGTTGAGATATTGGACTAGGGCCATCAGACTCCAGATCCAAAAGTTGTTCAAGTTGTCCTTTAGGATCAAGGTGTTGCTCATCAAGTATAAACTTGATGGCAGTGGATGCAAAAATAAACAGTTTCCCAGACAACTTGGCAAGTTTAGCCTTTTCATCTACTGTTGGTTGCCAGTAAGGATCACATAAATCCCCTAGGGTCTCTTGCATCCTGACTGATGACAAAGTGTAGTCCAGATATAGAGAAATATCCTTCTCAACTATGAGGTCCTCTATTTCCTGAAGATGGAAGATATGTGCATGTTGTGTGCCCATATACTTGTTTCTCAGTGTCCGCTCTGGACGACTAGTAAGAAACACCTTGATATTTGGCAACTGAGAGACAGAGGATATGAGAAGATTTAGAACAGCGGAAGCATCAGGTTCAACACATTCATCCAGAGCATCAAAGACCAGAACAAATGGGGTTGCTCTTTGCTCAAGCAGTGGAATGAGTGGCTTTGCAACAAGCAAATTGAACTGCTGAGAAAGAACCTTGTCAAGAGCCTCAGGATTACTAGTCATAGCAGCTGCAATAGCTGATCCATAAGATGCATCATATCGAGCAAGCTGGTATGCAATGGTATGCACAAAGCCAATAGCTTTTTTTCGATCATCCTGATCTCGAGAGAAGAAGAAGGTTGCCCCAAGAGAGTTGATGTCTGCTGCACGCTGTGCTACAGTTATGGCCACAGTAGACTTGCCAATCCCAGCAATGCCATCAAGCACATAGAGTGGTGGGTTGTGGCCATCAGAGACAGAACCACTCATCCAGCGCCCAACATTAGCCAAGAGTGTGGAACGGGTGCCTTCAAAGCATGGCACAACCTTGGCCACAACCTCCTGTGAGTCATAAGCAGCACCAGGAACACGTTTGAGTTGGCCAAGAGCAGAATTCTACTTATTTAGTCAATGAAAACAAATATTGATAACACAGATGGAGAACAAACCTCAAAGTGTTTGTCAAGAATTGCAGAGAGACCTTGCATCCATGCTACCTGATCTTGAACATTTGCAAGAATGTCACTCAAGACAATTGTCCCTGCAATATGATTTTCAATCTTTCAAGAATGTGAGTTGTCACTGCAAGAATATAAGGTCATTGGAAGCATACCCAAAAGCACTGCAGGAGTTCATCCAGTTTCTTGTTTGCTTTCTTGAGAACCTCGATGTCATCCTCCACTAGCACATACACTATAATTCCCTTTGACTTCTCCTTATTTGCAGCCTCCAAAGCATTCCATATTCCCCTGTAACCAAGTGTTACTTGAATGTTTAACCAAGCATCCGAAGAAAGATACGTACGCCACAAGACGTCCAATGCTATCCTTCAGATCTTTCGACAGAAGCTTCAGCTCCTTCCCCTTGACAGCATTTACAATACTCAAGCCCAGGAGATCGCAACGTTTCTTCAAGATCGCCACTTCTTCCTTGGTTGAATCGGCTTTCTATGAAACGTTGCAGTGACATACACACAAGAAAAGCAGAAGGAATGCGTACCTCGATGACATCCACCACTTTCAGCAATGCTCCAGCGGGACCTTTGAACGGCTCAGGAACGAGGGCTACAGCGATACCCAGCGCGGCCTTAAATGTCCCCTTCGTGATTGCCCAGAACTTGGGGGAATTCCTTGCAGGGATCGCCTCATTCACGACACCGCGAGCGATCCCAGGTGCAGGAGCAGGTGAATCTTCAATGTCTTCCTTCATATTGTGTGCACCACCCGTCTCCTCAGCCATGGCAGGCGTGAAGACGGTGGAGATTGTCATAATATTCTGCAAAGGACTGTTGTCATCGTCGGTAGTAGCTGAAGTAGGGGTCGGCTGGGGTTGGAAGGAAGACACGGTCGCTTGCAGGTTGCTGGGGGTTGTGGAAGGAGGAACAGTCTCAGCGCCATGGACCTGAGGAGCGCTGCCCATAGCATCCGCGTCCTTTTCGACGACTTCAACAGCAGGTAGGGAGGTATTGCCGAGTCGTACGGCACCGGAGCCCGCACCGATGGCGACCAGAGTGTCTTCCATGCCATTCACAGTGGCAGCCTTATCTTCATCCAAAACGGGCTTTGGAATAATTGGAGCGATGACTGGCTCTGACGAATGGCCATGTTCGTCCTTTGGAGATGAAGCAGACGCAGCGTAGAGTCGGGGGATAGATGATGTCGCTTCTTGACCAGTTTCAGGTTCGGCAGGCAGGCCGAAAACCTCTGCGTTCATATTCGCTGCAACCGCCGTGCCGCTCGCGAGAGTGTTGCCAGCGCCCGCTTCACCGGCCGTAGCAGATTCCCCGTCCCTACGAGGGCGACCCATACCCAGGACACCGGTGTTGTCGGTCGACCTTGAACCCCCAGCATCCTGAGGTCCTGTTTNCCCCCTCTCCCTCGTTCTTCGGCTTGCCTCGATCGAGCAGCGACTTGACGCCCCTCTCCGCCTTCTGCACGCGCCTATCCATCTTATTCTTCCCTTTGTCATATTTCTCCCCCGCCCACGCCTTGAATCGGCTGACTTTGCTAGGAGGTCGACTGCCATCGGTGCCTGGCGTTGCAGCATGAGACTGGATCGGCGTGTTGCGCTCCGAATCGTCGGGGGGACCATAGGGTTCACCTCCTCCGGAACGAGTGAATTCAGACATGTTGATTGGTTGATTCGAAAAGCTCGGTTAGATCGCAAAGTTTCGATAGTGAATGGTGGTCCAAGTTCAAGTTGCGGTGAGAGAGCCTCTGAATCTGATGCTGTTTCATCAATGAGCATCCCGTGACTCTGCGCCCAACTCTGGACCGCAGTTTGTTTAAATATTGTAGGGCCTAAACGCTTTCGAAGTAATCTCGATTACAGACAAAGCGTCGGGACGAAAGATTTGGGAAGATGTCACAAAACTCATATTTAACAATCCTATCAACCCCCCACACAACGAGAATTACCTGCAGGTAATAGATAACGCAATATCCAACTAGCAGACGATGAACAGAATCAAATCTACATCCAAGCCGCAAGGCTCAAGATGTCGAGCCTGAGGCAATCCCACCCAAGGAAGTCAAATGAGACCCTACACAAACAAACCGTCAGCTCATCAAGTCCAACTCGGGCGCAGAAAGCGAAAAGAATAGACAAAAAGATAGATCACGCACCTTCCCCACTCCTGCCCATGATACAACAAGATTCCTCGAACAGCCATACAACTCCAACCAAAACTCAAACTCAGGATAAAACCCAGTCATATTCGAAATGGCCACGCTCTGTTGGAAGGCCGACAGAGGTGGACACTCCATTTGCGAAACTCAGTACTGCACGCCGCGAAATCGAGTTCGAAAACAAGCTCAGCATGTCTTCGTCGTGAGATGTTGCCTATCAACTTCAGCAACATAGAGACAGGCGACGGAAATGGTGCATCCTCTCCTAGCAATCGCCCCCTTCTATGCTACGTATTGCAGTCTATCAAACACTACTCGTCAACAAGCCACGTACAGAGACATGAAGCGCACATACCAATTCGCGCAAATCGCAACACCCGCTTTGTTATTTTTAATATACTTTAGCCAATCTAGTTGTTCCGCGAGCAACTTGATCGATTCGAAAAGAATAAACACCCCAAATCAAGGCCTACGATCGACAAAGAACTCTGCACCTTCATGGAGGTAAGTATCACTTCCTCATAATTGGCCTGAGAAGCTTACCTCGACACATTATTTCAACTAGTCGATGCCGGTGAGACCTCCAGCGAATAGGGGAGCGTGTATAGGCTGGTCGAACCCTTGCGAGATGCTCTTCGAGCGGTTGCAGCACCTATGTCACGCAATAAGCAAACAGCAGGAGAAAAAAACACATAGGACTCTGCCCACCCGGTCTTACAATAGGGTCGAACGCTCTCTTCGGAGCAGGTTCCCTGGTATCGACGGCCGTCCATTGATAGATCCAAGAACAGGGGTTGTACGTCGACGTTTACGGTCGTCTTCAACGCCAAAATAGTTCAGCTAATCGGATTCGCTGAATGAGGGCAAATCAGTAAGTTATCTAACATCCGGGTTTCACACTCACCGAAGTAGCCCAAAGATGCTGGGTCCAGATGTGCAGGAAGGGCCGCCAAAAGCGTCTGATCAAGGGCCCTCTGTCAGTATTTGACACGCAATTTGAGGAAAACGAAGGGGTACTTGCCAGAATAATACCAAGCTCGGGGTGAAGGAAGAAATATCGCAATTAGCTCCAGACTGAGCACACACCCGCAACCTCAAAGGTGTGAGTTGCCCATCTATCCGATAATCCAACGCGGTACAGAGGATACGATTATCAGTGGCTGAGCTACTCAACAAAAGAAGGGTCAAGACTTACCTTGTACACAGCCAAATCTGCATCACCACCAGTATCGCAGACGATAAGAGTTCTGCGAAGGCTTCAAGTGGTGAAGGTTGGTGAGGTGACCGCAGTGAGCTGCAGCAAACCGCAGCGGTTCCGGGTTTGTTGATAATATTCAGCCTCCCGTCCAGGTATTGTCCAACGCACGGGCGCTCGCAACGAGGCCAGCTAGGATAGCTGCCTCACGCACAATTTCGCCGCCCTTCGCGTCCCAAGCCGCTGGAGCTGTAAGCCAAACCTCCGCCGTATCTAGTAGAGGAATTGATCAAAATTGAAACGCGGGAAATGTGTGGCCAGGAAGCGAAATGCGGGTTAAGATCTTTACTGAGATCGGCGATGGCTCCAAGGTTCTTGGTGAGTTGATCTTTAGCGTACTCCCAAAGGCAGGGCTGATAGGTCTCTTGCCCAGCTGTAGGTGGCCCAGGATGAGTTTGACTGGTCGCCTTGAGTACTCGTGTAGTCGAAGACGCAACGGGATTTGCTTACCAGAACATCGGTAGACGCAGATGCCTTAAACGCGGTCAAATCCGGCGCTGGAGCGTGTCGTTATGCCCGAGCGAGGGCGGCAGGGGCGGGGGCGAATGCGATGTCGAATGACCCGTAAAATGCGGTCGCTTGCAGGCAAAACTTGCCGAACCTGGCCTGTACCGTGCGACCGCCGTTGCGGAGGTCGGCCATACGTGGCTGGAGCCATTCCGACTACTGAGTGGTCCAAACCTATGGGATTTGCAAGAGTACCATCTGGACCAGTTTCGGAAATTTCGGGGCCATTCTCTGCGCCTCGGACAAATATTTGTATCGGGACGGATAACTCCGGTCTCGACAGTGGAAGTCGCTAGCGTTCCAGCGGGGAGGACATTCATTCGATAAATCTAACATGTAGCTTCAGCTTCGAACACTATCGCTGCCAAGTTGCCACCTGACAGGCGCATTGCTGCAATACCTTCTTGGTCAAATAGAGAACGTAGGTACTCGCAATTTTACGCGTACAAGACATGTAACGGAGCTCTACACCACCAGAGACCCTCTTCCAGTCGCTCTCCATCTTGATATTCCTAATCAGCCGTTTCCCCAATTGCATCACGTCCTTATGAAACGTGTCATCCTCACTGTTTCGCAGTTCATCCCACAACAGCTGGCGTTGAACGATGATATATCGAAGAATACCATCCTGCCGAACCTTGCCTATGGAGAAGCAGGGGACTACGGTGAACTTGGTTGCTGCTGTTACGCGCCATTCTCCAGGCCAGGTTGCTCCTGCGCTGGATCATGCCGTGCGGAGCATCTTGAAGACAATTCAGAGGATGATAGGGAGTTGACTCGCAGGGAGGGGTCGTCGCAGGCGTGTTCAAGTTGGTACTCTTCAGAGGTTAAGCCGTATCAACAAGCTATTATTCAAGCTGGGATTCAATCTATCAAGTGCGACCCTGTGAGTACTTGCTTCGAAAGCGTATTCCAAAGTTCTTTGGTCTGATATGCCGTTGTCGTAGAACTATGCGGCGGAGGATGATTTGGCCGACGGGTATGTTCTGGTCGCCCTTCAGTCTTGCTGTCACTCTGATATTCCTTTCCAGATGCGATGAAGATACTGCTTATAAGATTTGTCTCTCCGCCACAGAGCTATTGGTTGGTATCATTGGTACCCGACCTGAATTCCTCACCGCCTCACAGTCTGGGCCACCTACATCGGCCTCTCTTCTCAAGCAGACCTCTGTTTATCGGGAGTCAAGGATTCGAGCCCTCGTGGAAAGCGAAAGTGCGAGACTGAGCTATTTAGTTAAGGACACCGAAACCCTACGCACTCTTCTCATTTCGCAAGTACCTTCGTTGGCGAAGGCCCTGCCGAACCAGATCCCCTAAGACGAGTCCTACGGCTTTGCAGTCGGGATGCTCGGTGTCGCATACGCTGCTCTGCTCACCGTTTTCCCTAGATCTTTTGGCACAGCAAACTTCGCAGATCCTTACAATTTCCAAATTGGCGCTGTCGCAATCTTCCTCGAGTTCGACGGCTGCTCTTCACTTGATCTGTCTCTGCTTCGGAGAGAATAATCCGGCGGATGTGACGATATGCACTGCCCAGGTCAAGAAGAAGTTGCAAGGTGCCGCGGCGGGCGTTATTGCGGAGTATTCGAAGAATATCAGAGTACGTTCTTTAATTGTGAAAATAGTGCAGGAGGTTCTGAATTGGTTGTGCTTGCAGGTTTGGGGCCTAGCCCAATGGCTAGCTTTTGTTGCTGATCGTTGGAGAGTTTGGAAGGTTCATGTGAGTGATTCCATCGTGAATTCTTGTGGGCTGACTGTGTATTGCTTCTAGCAATATCTCAAATCAGAAGAAGTATATAACAATGCCATTGAGCGCTGTGCTTTTGACTAGGAAGAAATCAGGTCTGACGTGGCGTTTGCAGCTGGTAAGTCAACCACTATCAGTATCCTGCTGCTATGAAAGACCTGACCTTCGTTTGTGAATGATAGGTTACTTTGCTATCAGCCACTTGCAGCAATTCTTGCCTGCGGTCGTCAAGATGGTCGAGAAGACCCGAAGAGGAGGTTCCTTGCACTTCATGCTGCTAAGGAAGTTCGTCATTTTCCAAAAAGCCTCCCCGTGCACGGATAGTGTCTCTAATTGTTGTGTCCCAGTTAGGGCGTAACCCACTGCTCTCATGGATAGCTAGAACGTTGTCAATTTCATTTGGACACCGTTGTTTGCCAACTCGCAAAACGCATAAGAGGCTACATGAAATGTGGCTGCGGCGTATCTTGGGAAGCTTGCGACGATTCAGCCGCTATACCCCAGATTCACGCAAGTCATCCTTAGCTCCCTCTTCTTTGAGTCTCTCAACCCATATTCATGATTCTAGGCCAAAATCAAAAACCCCAGCTCAGCCACCGCGCAACCGTCGTTTCCCCTATTTGGTATACTTTGCGGATGCATTTCAATCGTACGACGAGCCGCCGTCACTACTCCTTGTCGACTTCTTGCCTCGTATGGTTGACGGTGACTTGGTAACTAGCCCAAGCCTCGGTTATGATTTATAATTGAAATGCCTATCGCTATATGGAATGTCCGCCGACTCGCGATTTCATCATTGAACTCCGCCACATGCACTGAGCCACACTTCATCAGTCAAGGACCACTTGAAGGGCCTTTGCCCAACCTCTAAGAAGACCAATGTCAGTCCCGATCTTGTCAGAACTGTGCAGATGGGTCCTTGGATGCACTAGGTGGGCGATGGTCTCAAAACTTGAAAGACCAGGTACAAGACAATGTACACTTTATTAAGCACCCTTTCTGCTTTGATCTTGGTCCTGTTCACAGTCGCAATTTCAACTTGATTTTGCACTGATTTTGACTTGATTTTGTGATGTGGATTTAATAGTTTGGTTGAAATCAACTTTGAACGCACCTCTGATTTTCAGGTATGGGAACAACTGACTGAGTCCCAAATCTTGAACTGACCATCCAGTCCAATGCTTCATAGTTGTGCTTTGACCATGGTGCGTCAAAATAGTGAATGACAAATAAGGATGCAAAGTCAACAAATAGCTGAAAGGGATGAGCCAACTCCCAAGTTGCTGGAAGAACTCCAAATAAAATGATTTTCAGGCAATTCCTTTCAATACTGTGCTGAATTTAGTGTTCACTCATTGGATATTTAGTTTTAGGCCCATTTGAGAGCAAAAAGCACAGAGGAAAGGAAACCAGTAAACAAAAACCCAAAATTTGCTAACACAGATTGAATGGGAAGGAGGGACCAAAAATGTGTCAAGACTAAATCTCAGTGCTTATCATTAACACAAAAGGTGCTAAAGCTAATTGCTCACTTTTGGATGCAGATAGTGGTAACCTGCCCTCAAGGCCAGAAATGTGTATAACAACTATGTTTGGAATGCTGAAAGGAGCTAATATAATACAACAACTAATATAAGTAAAGGAAGCAAAGAAGAATTAAATCAAGGGTAAAGTGCATAGAGAGCTACACAAGAGTGAATTTGCTCTATTTGTAAGAAAGAAAGGATAGGTGAAGAATACTGATGACAATACTGCATCTGAAGGTATTCAAAGGAAGTAATAGTGAGAACAGTGTCTGGGGTCAAAATCAGGGAACATCTGGATCAATCACAATTCTCCAACACTTCAGAAATGTCAAGAATATGAACTCCACCATTTTCACATCCAAGGGCTACAGATGAAAATGTAGAGTCAAAAGATGCTGTGGAAACTTGCCAGTTTGAAGGGAACCAGCAAATTGGAAGGACAGTTGGTGACAAAGGCTGGCCTGTCAACTTGACCCTAACTAATCCAGAAACAGAGGGAGCATGTTTTTGGATAACTGCATAAAATGTTGAAGAGTCTGCAAAGATGCTGAAACAGGATTTACCTTCAAGAATGGCAAGAACAGCTCCCACTTGGACCTCCCATAGGTGCACTGTCCTGTCAAATGATGATGTAGATGCCAGTCTTTGTCCATCAGGTGAGAAGGTAATACTAGTGACCCAATTAGAATGGCCTTCAAGAGTGGCAAGAGGGGTTCCTGCTTGGCTGTCCCACAGACGCACTGTGTTGTCATATGATGTGGATGCCAACTTTTGCCCATCAGGTGAGAAGGCAACACTTAATACTGCATCAGAATGGCCTTCAAGAGTGGCAATGAGTGTTTGTGCTTGGCTGTCCCACAGACACAGTGTGCTGTCATATGATGCAGATGCCAGCCTTCTACCATCAGGTGAGAAGGCAACACTTGTTACCCAACCGGAATGGCCCTCAAGTGTGGCAAGAAGGGTTTCTGCTTGGGTGTCCCACAGGCATACTGCACCATCACTTGATGCAGATGCCAGCCTTTGCCCATCAGGAGAAAAAGCAACACTTTCTACCTGACCAGAATGGCCCTTGAGAGTNAGCAAGGTGGGTTCCTACTTGGCTGTCCCACAGACACANCTGTGTTGTCGCCTGATGCAGATGCCAAACTTTGCCCATTGGGTGAAAAAGCAACCTTCTTTACCCAGCTGGAATGGCCCTCAAGAGTGGCAAGAAGGGTTCCTGCTTGGCCATCCCACAGGCACACTGTGTTGTCCTCTGATGCAGATGCCAGCCTTTCTCTGTTTGGTGAGAAGGCAATACTCATTACTGGATCAGAGTGGCCTTCAGAAGTGGCAAGATGGGTTCCTGCTTGGCTGTCCCACAGACGTACTGTATTGTCAACTGATCCAGATACCAGCCTCTGCCCATCAGGTGAGAAAGCAACACCTTGCACTGCATTGGAATGGCCTCCAAATCTGGCAATAAGGGTTCCTGTTTGGCTGTCCCACAGGCATACTGTTCTGTCATATGATCCAGAGACCAGTCTCTGCCCATCAAGTGAGAAGGCAACACTGGTTACATGCCAAGAATGGCCTTCAAGAGTGGCAAGAAGAGTTCCTGTTTGGCTGTCCCATATGCACACTGTTTCGTCATTTGATGCAGATGCCAGCCTTTGCCCATCAGGTGAGAAAGCAGTACTATTTACATCATCAGAATGGCCTTCAAGAGTGGCAAGAAGAGTTCCTGCTTGACTGTCCCACATGCGCACCGTTTTATCATTTG
>JANBPK010001044.1:0-131014 GCA_027579435.1 Candolleomyces eurysporus
CATTGCTTCAAAAATCCGACCTGTATGCTCCCCTCTGAGTGCCGTCGCACCTTTGAACTGGTCCTGATTTTCCTCGAAGATGTTACGCAAACTGGCTGTGCTGATCTGTCGGCTATGTCTTGAGGCGGCGATCTCTCGTTGGGGAGAGCCCTGGATGACCCCCTTTTGAATCCGCCGAGGCGGCGTCCAAAACTCCACTGAAATTCTTGTATAGCTCGGCTTGTGCTTGAGTCTGTTGCAGCATCATCGCGTGGACACTCTGAAGATGTGTCTGAACCTCGGTTCGGACCTCGTGCCCGTGAGCTTCCAGTGTCTGCCCCATTTTGCTCTTGAGCGACCCTATCTGTAGGCACACACCTTCAGTCTGTACCCAAATGAGCTCCTCCAGCGCCTTCAAGGACGCAGCCAGTGGTGAGCTGTCGTCACCCGATGCCGGCTCTCAGATCACCGCAGCTCCAAGTCGGGTCTCGATGTCGGCTAGTCACTCACTGACCTCCCGGCCATCCATGTCCCCTGACACCTGTTCTTCAAGACTTTCAACACGCTCCATCAGCTCTGTCGTCCCCCCCNTGAACAGCCGTGTCCACCTTTTGTCGCACCAACTCCTCCAATGCTTTTGCCGTGAACCACCCAATTTTCTGATCGATGATGGCCTGCACCATCTCACCATCAACACCACTGCCTCCTTGGCTCACCCCCTCCATCATGCCTGCAAGCTTGAGGTTGATCATCTGCTCAACCTGTTCCTGGGTGAGGGTTGAGCAAGCCTTCGACCCGACCTTGGCTTGCTCTTCAAGCAACTCCACTCTCCTCAACATCTGGCTCGCAGAATCCTCCACCTTCTTCAATTCCTGCGCGTACTTCTTGCCCATAGCAGTGACCTGCCCTTGCACAGATCTTTGGGATTCATTGATGAATGGGCGGATGTCGAGGTTTTGAAATCGGCTGTCAAGAGCCTCGAAGTCTTGCTGAAGCTTTTTGATTGCTTCATGGGTAAGTTCATCCTGATCAAAGAGATCAGACACCTCGGATACCATCCCTTCCAACTCCCTTCGTACGCCTGTCAGCTCCCCTCAAAGCTCAGCCTGCATCATCTCGTGAGAGATGGCTCTCTCGAAAAACTCGGCCACTGCCTCCTCCATATTTCCAGTCAATACTTCGCGGTAGTTTGCAGGGTCAACTCGTTGACTGGTCCGCCGTTCATTACCACCCGCGCTCTTCAATTATGACTTTCGTTAGGGTCGTTAAACCTTGGGTCTGATGGTCCACTTACCTTCACCACCTTCCCACTTCCCTTCGCCACTGATGGCTGACCCGATCCACTTCGTTTCCCTTGCGCCTTCTGATTCACATCACCTGATGTCTGTCGCAAAATGGTGAGTGAGGGACTGAGGGAAGGGACGTATGCTCACAAAATCCTTACCTGCTTTTTGACCTGACCTTTCCCCCGCACCTTTACAGCTTTAGGTCTTTTCTCCGGCACACCTTCCGTTTCGCTCTCCTGGTAGGAGTCCGAGCTTGCGTTTGCAGTACTACTTAGACCTTTATCGGCTTTTGGAGGGCGTTTGGCCGGAGGTTTGGAGGGCCCTGCTTGACCTTTTGCAGACTGGTTTTCAGATTTCTGTGCAGGCAGCTTCGTCTTCAGTTTGGGTTTCGATTCTTTAGCCACCTCCCCATCCTCTCCTTCCACAGCCCCGCCCTTCGCATATCGATGTAGAGAGCTGAACTCTCGTGAATGCGAAAGGGGGAAACCCAGATAGCTCGCGAGGCGTCGTAAGCTGTCGTGCTTGCGTAGTGCGAAACGCGATAGATAGAATCAGAACAAAATAGAATACTATTGAATTGAGTTTAGATAGAGGGTGAAAGAGGAACAGGGAGAGAATCTGACTGCCGAGACCTCGTCTCCTGAATGTACAATACATATACAAAAATACGAAGTCGTAAACATATGAAATAACTCGGGGACCTCGACTCCTGGTCAGGAGTTGAGTCCTGCGGAACTCCGTCGTCCTGTGCGATGCCTTCGGAGCCCGCTTGGGGCGACAGGAGTCGATAAGAGAGAATGGAGGAGGCCGTGTCTCGATTAGGGAAGCGATCCCCCTAATCGGGACTTGTATAATGGTGGGCGCAAGCAGCGCACTCGCGATCCCCACATCGACACCTCAGCTTGCTCTTGGTGCATTCACTGCAAGCCTGGTTCTCATACCATGTGGAGCATTCCGTGTTTCTCCGAATACAAACTTCACACTTCGGGTCGTACCGCTTGAGCATCTCCAGTTTCTGTGGCTGTGGCTTTTTTGCTGATGCTCGCGCCTTCACCTTTGCCAATTTAGTGGCCTCCCCTGAACCGCCCTCCTCCTGATCTTGTTCAAGACCAGGAGCTCCTCCAATACGCCGGAAGGTTTTGAGGTCGGTCTTCTGCCGCTTAGTTGCAACTTCTTCCAGTGGCTCCATCTCATCATCAGAGACAATAGGTGTTCTTCGTTTCTTCCCTCCCAATTCTTCATGCTCCAGAAGGTCCAAATTCATCGGCTCATCTCCACTTGCTGTGCTTTGCCCTTTGCCCTTTCCTTCCTGCTTCCTCTGCTCGAGGCTATCAACATCACCCGCAGTCTCCGTCTCCATCTGCCCACGCAGTTCAAGGGCTTTGTTAGGGAGATGTGGGGGTGGTTCCTCTTGCTTGAACACAGCAAGGTCGAGAGGGGCATTCAGATCTGATATCCAGTTGTTGTGCTTCGCAAGTATGTTGACCCATGCCTCAATCCTTGGGCATAAGCCTTTGGCAGTATTGATAGCGCCTCTAGCAGCTATTGCCATCTATCAAATGGGTAAAGTGAGGGATAATGATAGTAATTCTGGCGGTGTACTCACAGTGGAGCCAAGGAGGAGCTGCCTGGCCCTCACGAGGTCTGTTTCCTCTGCCATCCATTGGGGAGCAACGCTGAGGCAGTGGTTGAGGAACCCGATTACCTCAGGTAGGGCCTTCCTTTCAACGTTCGCAGCGAACAGAAGCAGTTCTTCTACTGTTTGGAGGGTTGCGAAAGACATGGAGGTAGTGTGCAAAGAGTCAAGACGAGCAGGCAGGTACAGGGCGGCAGGGTTTGACCATATCTAAATGTTCACGTGCCAGCTGATATTTGAACTCTGTTGGGTCCTCTCCGGGTTCAACCATCCAGGTGCTCACGTGCCACCTGATTTTCGAGCTCCGTTCGGGTCCTCTCTCCTCCCCAATCTTCCAGCTCTTGATTTACATTCTCTTTCTTCATTACTCATGCCCAAATGCTCAAAGATACCGACAGATGGGAGAACGTGGGGGACGGTATAATGATGAGGGAGGGGAGTTCTCCCCGGAAGTCAAACCCAGGTAAGTGACCTTGCCCATCGCTTGAAGTCTAAGTTTTCACTGCTCATCTACCTCGTGCAGACCGTGACATGCAGATGAATGATGGAACTGGGGATGGGATAAAGGGCGAGTTGGGACCAGGTGTGCCTTCCCTGCCATATCGTGAAGTCCTCTTGATACTATGCCTTAGCCTTTCCAGGCGACCCTTCTTGGACGGAACAGCAGTGGGCACTACACAAGGACAGCTTGTTCAAGAATGCTCAGGAGGCATCATCCATTGCCAGTTCCCTTTCGATCTCCTTGCAACCTGCGACTCCTGGTGTGCTGGATCCAGTTCCAAACCATGTCTCTCAGGTGGCATCATTGTCAGAGGCTTTGAAAATCCTCAAAAACACTGTGCGTTCGTCACTAATGAAATCTTGGCTGGATTGCAGCAGTGCTGGACCATCGGGTGGATCAGGTGGATCAGGTGGATCGGATGGCTCGGGTGACTCGGAAGGACAGGGGGATACCAATCCGTCGGTTAAGGATCTGATAGACTGGAATCTTCATTCCATTGGTGCTGTTGCAGTGTCATCTGAGTTCCTTGATTCCCATCTTCGGGACCTGGACTGGATGCGCATTCGTCTTGAAGAACACTATGCCCAGACATTGCGTCTTCGTCTTATGGCAGAGAAGAACTTAGCTGCTATCGAGCGTGTGCTTTTCATGGAAAGTCGGAGGAACATGCTTGCAGAGGCAATTCAGAAGAGAAAGGAGTAGCTACTTGGTTGCACCCAATTTAATCTTACATGTTTTTGCTTTTATTTGACTTGCTCTTTTTTCGTATGTGGGGGCAGTAAGGGTCAGACAACCCGATGTGTGCATTGTTTGCAGTGATGGGATTCCGTGCAAGCTAACACCCGAATATCTGAATGGGCAATAGGCCAACATTTGCATTGTTCTGCTGCGCAACCCGATCATTGCACAATTCTGCAGCAATCGGATTTCATCCAGAGGCCAGCACCCGAATATCTAAATAGCCAATAGGCTGAGGTCGAAGGCCAATAACATTGACCAGGCTGGGAAGGTCCTAGCAGCACTTACCTAATGCCTGACCCAGGCTGGCCAAAATTTGGCATCAGGTATGGACTTAATCCCACCCAGCTGAGCCATGGTTCATTGATCCAAGCTATGTCATAGGGTGCTTCAATGATGGCTCACAACAGTATTTCATTTGCAACATCTTTGATGAGAAACAACACAGATGTGGCAGGAGGTACCTGGTGCAATGGAAAGGTTGTGGACCCAAGCACGACACATGGCTTCCTGGACGAGAACTGGTTGGGACCCACGCTTTGGATGATTGGATTTCTTCCTTTGACATAGATGATAGTTCTGCTTCCTCCTTGGCCAGGCGGTAGCTTTCCCCAGAGAGGTTTTGATGCACCCGTTTCCAGTGCATTTTAACATCATTCTTGCTTGATTATACTCCTTTACTATTTTTTTTCCAGTGCTTTTTCTTGGGATGATGGGTGAGTGTAACGCTTACACTACCCTTACACATATGGACCCATAAGATATACATAACCAAACATCCCAATCCCTATTTATTCTTTGCATTCCTCTTTCTTTACTCTTAGCTTTAGCTCTGACTCTCCCTTGTATCACATCTCACCTCAATCAGACGTTTGTCAAGTGTATTCCTCCCTGTGAGTGTTGGTTGTCTGGACGACAGCTTTCTAAGGAACTGCGATATTAACACCAAATCAACAGATTGATGATGTCACAACTATATTATCTACCAAAAATCAAGGCATTGCACAGGATCGAGGCCCGTCAAGCAAAATGGACGGATCTGGAGGTGAGCGAGGTTGGTCCAGACTCCTTCCAAAAGGATATGGGTTGATGGGGTTCACAGCCACCGCCCACCAAACGTCGGTGTAAAGAAACAAGCTTTCCTTACGTAAAGACTCGTAACCAGGTGACTCCCATCATTTTTGACATGTGATCTGCTTCCCTGCCTGCACGAGGACCCTGGAATATCTCGACCGAACTCGGATACGGAATCTCCCGAAACCGGTCGCGGAAGGGTGGACAAATTTTTCAGAAATTCAGAAATTTCAACCCTGGGGGGTGGATGATGTATCAAAGCTCTCGATGTTGGGTCTTAGGGGTGGACAGAATTATCCGAGTTCCAAAAATCGCTAAAAAAAATACAAAATAAATAGAAAAAAAAAATAATCAACAATTCATTATCTACACCCGATCTCCCTGTTCACGCTTTCCGCGCTACCTGGCTGCCCTTTCCTTTCTTGCTCCTCCGCCTTGCAACCAGATCTTTGACAGCCTTAGTGATTGCAGGCTTCTGTGTGAAATACTTCAAGAGAACGGCCTCGAAGAACTGCCGGTCGAGTTCAATCATTGCATTTGGCAAGTTTCGCAAAACATGAGCTGGCAAAAGTAGCAGAAATTGGGACAATTTCAGATGATTGAATCGAGGCAGATTGATGATTGACGGGTGCCAGATGGAACGAAACACGCATTGGTCGGGACCGCCAGGAATCTGTTGCCATAGTTTGACTGGCATGTACGATACAGAGCCAATCGACGTTGTCTCAGAGACCCAACTGTGTTTGGCCGCCTTCCCACCGCCTCTCTCATACACCGTGAGGACTGCAAGGTGTACCGGGTTAGATGCAAGGTTTAGACTGAAACTCGTTATATCCTCACCTTCTCCTAGCATCAACTCGCCGTCAACCACCACAAGCCCAAATGTGCCAGCCTTCAGCTTGGTGATCAGATCGATTCTTGCCGTAGCAAGATCTGCTCCTCCTGAGATAGCACTGAAGCTGTGGAGGAGTCTTCAGTCCATATAGGCGTGTCACGAACGTACTCAACGCCACGATATCCTTCAATTACGGCGGTAAGAATCTAAAAATCGACCAGAAAACGAGACGTATTTGACTCACCTGCGACGCATGTCTAAAGGGCCTGCCTTCATGGTTCGCGCTATTCCTTCCAGGACCGGAGGCGTCTTCTATCTCATCATCGATGAATTCAACACCTCAACCTTTATCGACACTTACTCCCCCGATGCATCCAGTGAAGAAGAGGCTCGAGGAGAAGGCGTGAATAAAAGCTGCTACAGTGTGCAGCAGTTTCCGCCAATGGTCATCGTCCCCCCTGGCTATGAGGACCGCGAGACCCATAGAATGTCGCTGGTGTACATGGGCGCCGGCAGATCCCTTCTCGGTACAGACCCACAGAACCTGAGTGCCCAGTTCGATTCATTCGCACTTCCGATCTATTCCGAGGCTCAGATGTCGTCGGGATTCCCAGTTGCTCGAGTCGACCACAATATCTCGATTGGAAGCCTCCTTTTACTCACAATGGGGCTCTTTTTACTCCTGTGATAGAAACTTTCATGAGTTAGCCAGACGAATTGTACATATATATTGATTAGTTCTTCGCCTCGATTGAGAGAAGGCTCCCAAGTTGCTGTTCCGTTGACAAGTAAAGGTAGGCCTCCAGAACTTGATACGATGAAGACTCAGAGAGGGCAAATCGGCGGATAGCAATGCACCCCAGTCTAGAGAGGATGGTGTTTGTGAAGATCCCGAGTGTGGGTAAGAAGCCGTAAAAATGTCGGTCAGAGATGAGGAAGGTCGAGACGTGTTTCGGCGCCTTTCATCAAGAGTTCAACAAGCTCCTGGAGAACACCGGCTGTTGTTATAAAAGGAATTTATGCGTGTGTCATAGTGAGATGGTGGCAAATAAGTTGAGTGCAGAGAGCATTTGGTCGATACCAAGGTTTGAAGAGGCCGAGACAATTGGAATGGAGGGGAAACTGAAGGATGGCAAAGCTATCGAATTCAAACCAAGACAAGCACACCAAACACCGCCAAACGTCCAAACCTACTTCGATGGTCCCTTCGAATTCCGGCGCTACCAACATTCATTACCCCAGGTCCTCTTTTTCAATGAGAAAGGCGTTTCTTGTTTGAAAGGACTCAAACTACTCTAGTCGCTACGGATCTTCACTTCTCGCATGCATGGCTAGTCATTGTAAGCGGTGAGTTTGAGTACTTGGTCTCGCGATCAGTCAGTGGCCCTCATTAACTTCCCCATAATCTTCTAAGGGTGCCGACCCATTGGAGGATGCACTCCGGTTCTCCAGGTGATACACGCTCCGAATGCTACCAATGTCTGTCGAAGGGTTCAGATCTACCCTGACTCCGGTTGGCGGTCGTTTGTTGGAGTCTGGCCCCAATTGAACGCCCCTGTCTGACGTTGGCATTTTGAGCGGGTAAAGTCTCGGCCACAGTCATCGTCTGCAACAGACCGTGCTGACGCTTCTAGGATAGTATCATGAGAAGGCTAGAAAACTCGGAGAAGATGGATTACGGGCAGCGATGGGAGAACGAAATTAAATTCTGAGTCCAGGAAGGAAGGAATTACCGAGGCATTTTGCCGAGGGTACTTAAGGGGGTCGAAAAAGGCCAAGACCACGTTCCTCCTTCTAACCGGCACAGGGAACGGCACGGGTCCTTTCATCATACTGGATGGAGCTCCGCCATGTTTCTTACCACCCAAGTTATCTCGGTATCACCCGTTGCCAGTCGCTTTGAACTGCCACTTTCCTCTTCGTTGTTGCACTGCAAGCATGGACCTGCGGCTGTCTTCGGTTCTGGCTGGGAGACATTTAGGTTAGGTTAGATGCAAGTAGTAATGATGCCAGTGTAGGGTGAAATGGAGGGGCAGACAAGGGGACGGCAAGAACCATGCAAAATGCCTCGGCCCTTGCCGTGCGGAGCATCGGCCACTTGCCACATGTTTAGACATAGTCAGCCACAAACGCGAAGGCAAGCAAAACATGAGGCACATCGCAAACTTGAAGGCTAAATGACAACATATTCGAATACTTGCCGTCGATGTCGGGAATCCTCAGGATGAGGTCTGGACCATGCCCAGACTATAGAAACCGTTGCCACACTGCTGGCCACCGCAGCTGCCTAACAGGCAACTCCCCACTAAGCAAGGCACCATTGAAACCCACCCAAGTCCGCATCTCCTGCTCAACTTTGCGTCTGAGTGCTGAGCGATTCAACCCGCTTTTGTTCCACTCCTGATCAGGAGGGATTCATGCTTTGAACGCCTTACCAGACGTGTCCGAGCATCCCGAATGTATATGCTGTGCTAACAACCGCCATCAATCGATCATCCTATCATGCCCTGACCGTTTGCTCGGTGGGCTCATGGAGCTTCTCATTCAACACAATTGGTGAAGGTCAGTAATCAAGAAACGTGCATACATCTTCATTGCCTCTTCAAAATAGAAAGCAAGAGTTCCATTGTCATTCGGGTTCACGGAAGCCTGAACGGGGTACCCTCCTATAGCGCCTCAGTTTCAGGAACCCCACTTGGACGTATCATCATCATGGTCTCACCGATCCGGATTGCATCGACGAGGAGCACCGGGCGACCAGGGCTTGATTTTATGGAAGAATGACCGCGGTCGGCAAGTAATACGTCTCTTCGAAGATGCAAGTCAGATTTCGGTACTCGGACCATGCGCTCCAGTCCAGTCAAACAATATGCGTGAGTTTCTCAGCGTAGTCGTACTAAGAGGCGGTGGCAGAGCCCTCCCCTCGCGTTAGAGAATTTGACCCTATGGATAACTCTGGAAATTGCTGCGAAGATTCAAGGCCAACTACTTACCAACCATTATTTCTTGCAGAACCCCTTATGTTTGGGGAACGACCGCCTTGATAGGATAATTTCCGAAAGGCTGAGAGAACATAAGGTACAAGCCTGACGGGAAATGCGGTCAAGTACGGTTAGAGGGAAAGGGAGGGAGCGCAGCGGGTAGATGCAATCTGTTTGAGTTACCTTTGCGTTGCCCTTGTATCCCCTGCCGTGAGCATTTGTTGCTTCCCGCTGGTTTAATAGGTCGGTCGTGAAACAGGAGGCTGGCCATGTCGGAAAAATATATTTGCGCAACCTATTATGTAGCAGAAGCTGAAACACGAGAACAACATTTGAAAAACCTCCTAGAGTAGTAATACACAGAAAAACGACATTCGTGTCAATACAGTTCGGGCAGAAAGAAATTGGAGGACAATGGACACTATTAATGAATAGAACTGAACGATGGCTAAGTGCTCGACGAAACCGGCATAATTTGGGTGGCTAATTAATGCCATCTGCAAAGACCGCAGCAAGCCATAATAACGTCCATCTCGGTGGGTCCGGTGCGCTTGGGGATCCAGCAAGTTTCATAGTCCGACGGTAAAAGCTTTGACCTTTCCTTCTCCGAAAGGACGTGTTGTCGAAGAGGATGATCAATGCTCTCCCACCAGACATATTCCTCGGAGAGGTGTCCAGGTCTCAACGCCAGCCCTAAGACTCGGCGGATAGCGGAATCTTCCGCCAATATCGCCTCTAAGTCTTCGATCAAATTGGCGGGCGGAGGAGGCAAGAGGTCCTCGGGTGTCGCAACCCTCAGCCACTCGAATGGCTTTCCCTCCGCAGTCCAGGCGCTGGGTATAACATTGGGGTGCTCTTTATCGGGGACGCTTTCTGGCCGAGTGACTAGGCCCGTGGCGACCATGCGTTCGCCTTGCTCCAGCTTGATATGTTGATGGACAAGAGTTAAAGCGTAGGCTTTGTATTCTTCTCGGGCCATCAGGGGGGCGATCTTCTTGAGCCACTGGGGGCGGTCGGTGAACGTCTCGCTGGCTCCCTGGATGGTGGGAAGGTTGTTGTACCAGGTATGATCGTCAAGCATTGAAAAGGTAAGGCTAGGAGAATTGGGCTGAGAATGAGAAGCGCTTGACTTGGCGTAGGAGAGTCGTAGGTTTGTCCCTCTCGCTTAGATGCCTTAAATAGTGCAAACGAAAAGAACATGGATCCACATTTCGTCATACAATGGGTCAATTCAGTCTATGATTGTCCGTCAACAAATCACAGGTGTCCGAACATGACTAGCTAAATGAATGGGCCAGGCTGTGGAGGTACTCAGACTTTCGATGTTCCCAGTCGTCTCCAGAGGCTCGAGATGGCCGGCTTTTTGAAAATGCCTGTGGGAGCATCCCATTGCGTACACAAATCGACCAGCTGTCACCTGCGGCTGGAGACATCGTCACCAGTTTGTTGGCGTTCTACTAGTCATTTGACATCGTTCCTGGCGAGCATCTCGTTGGCCGATGTAGTAATTCAAAAGAAATTCATTTGAGTTTGCTGTTGAACCCCAGGTCTTCGTAACTATCTTAAGATGACGTCGGCTGGATGAATGGTGTGAAACTGTGAGTGTACACAAACTTTCCATGTTCCGGGGAGTTTCTAGAACTCGACCAGCTTCTTGAAAACACCTGTGGTGCATTCCATGGCGCATACAGATCGAACAGATGTCGCCTGTCGCTGTAGACACCCTCGTGAAATTGTAGGCGTCCTCCCGA
Source organism: Candolleomyces eurysporus (assembly GCA_027579435.1). Classification (NCBI taxonomy): domain Eukaryota; kingdom Fungi; phylum Basidiomycota; class Agaricomycetes; order Agaricales; family Psathyrellaceae; genus Candolleomyces; species Candolleomyces eurysporus. The sequence continues at coordinate 10,783 of JANBPK010001044.1, forward strand.
CCATTCGATATGCCTTTTACTAAACAGTTCAATCAAACATGCAGCAACAAGAACGAAGCCATTACTAGAGTTCAATGAACCATGAGTAACTGAAAGACGTAAAATGATTGGAACCCACTGGTGAGATTTAGTCAAAGTGGTACCCACTGTCAAACACGGCCGGCGTGTTCAATGAAGGCCATTGAGAGCCACCAGTGACTGACGAAGTTCTCCATGCACACAATAGATTCAGGGTATTAAGACGATAGTCGAGCCCGTCAGCTTCGCAAAAAGAGCCTTAAAGGTCAGAGCCAGGAGGCGTGGAGTTGAATACGATACCCGCCTCTCTTACTATAGTGCCGATGGACTCGAGCTAATTATGGAGTAAGCAGAACGCGACACATCGCATTGGCGAAAATGCCAAAATTAGGAAGGGAGAACTCGATCCGGAGAACCTTCCTGGATATGATGCCCGTGAGCAAACAAATGTGGGTTTGTAATTGCAGGTCGGCACTCATTGACGTACCTTAACCGACGGGTGCTCGAAGCCTGGATGTAGGTGGTACTCGGCTGCAAAGACACCATTCAGTACTGCTGTGCATGTTTGCGCGAACCCTACTGGGCCGTACCAGCTGACCCTCAGTGCGTACTTTCCATTCATTTGCGGTTGCCAGTTAATGGATGCGTCGGCTGCATTGGCTAAGCTTGGGAAAGCCAGCTCCGGTACCCTGGCTCTAGCTTTAGCACCCACCGTCGGACCCAATTTCTTCTCCGATGGGATTACACATGATTCAGCAACATGAAATTCTAGGTATATGTAGATTATCTCCCCGGAACCCTATTTTCATGGAAGCTTGAACGGAGACACCCTCCTGTAACACCGCGGTTTCGGGAAGTCCCACTCGGACGTGTCATCGGGGTCTCCCCAATCCGGATACCGACGACGAGGAGCACTAGGCGGCCAGGGTTTGACGTTATGAAAGAATGGCCACGTCGGCAAATAGCACGTCTCTTCGAAAGTACAAGTCGGATTTCTGCACTTGAACCATGCGCTCCAATCCAGCCAAACAATGAGATCCGTGAGTTTCTCAGCGTAATGGTGATAAGAAGCTTTGGAATTGGGAGAGGAGTTGGAAGGAGGCAGGTCGAGACCCGCTTCAATGCCGTGCGCCCACAAGCCGACTATAGTCCGACAAATTTCGTGTAGCACTCCACTTGCGGCTTCAAGCAAGAGAACTTCTGCCCGCGTCATATCATCTTTGAGAGCGTACAGGGCCCGTACGTGCGTGGTGGCGCATTCACGGAAAACGGGGACGGCCCAGGTGTGATTGGCGGTGGGGGGTGTATTCGTCGAAGTAAACCGAACTGGAGGGCGAACACCGTTGAGAATGTATGGAGTCAACATGCCGTCGATGTACCGATGGGCCTGTCGCAATCGTTCGATTGGTGAGGAACTTCCGCCTCCATGCAAGCCGTAGAGGGTGTAGTGCAGAATTTCAAGTCGGTCGCTGTAGCGGTCTTTGATGATCCTCGTGAGTGACTCCCAGTTCACTCCCGACCCGCTGGAAGTATTCGAAGCCAGGATATTGTCGAGGTGACGAACGAATTTTTCGCGATCAGGAGTTGAGATACCTCGTCCAACTCGCCACGAGCCACGAAGACGTTGAGCGTGATGAAAGAGAACATCGGTCAGGTTGTCTTCATGCTCAGTATGGTCATTACCGACTGGATTAGACGCATAGGAACGCCACCGCGCTTCAACCAAACTCGGAAACAGCTGGGTATCATAAAATGACACCAAGCGCGCCAAATTGAGGCGTACTCGTGACTCAGCATGCCCGCTGGGTGTCGATGTACCGAAAGCGCCGCTGTGCCAGAGTCCGGCTTCAATGCAGTGGTGCACCTGTTGAAGAGTAGGCTGATCGAGATCGTTGTTGTCGAAATGTAGCGCTGGTTGAACGTTGGGGCCATCAGTGGCATTGGAAGTGGGTGGAACAGGGAACTCTGAGGCGAGATTGAGGAAAGATACGACTTCAAGGCCGGCGGTAAAATCGCAGAGCATTACTTCTCTGGAGGATAAACAGGCGATGAGACGGAAAGAATAAAGCAAGATGAACGAGATATACGCACATAGAGGATTGCAACCTTACAAAGCCATCGAAGTTGTATTTCTTGCCCCACTCGCATAGCTTCTCGAGCCTCTGCGCTTCGTCCCATACCCTCTCGTCGTCCACTTCTCCATCCAAGATGAGGTCTTGCGAGTCCATCGCGCCCCATGTCTTCACTGCGCTGGCCCCATCGAAGTATAAGACCTTAAGCTCCCTTCTCGCAATCAAGGTTAAATGCCAACAGCCAGCGCCGGGCGTAGGCGTACGGCAGAACATATACGAGAATTCGGGATCTAAAGCTGTCCATTCAGGGGTAGACGGTATGATTCGGTAGGATGTTCCGTGATGAAGCAACGTTCCAACTGGAATGGTCCCAGGAATGATAGTATGGCCTGCAAAGAAATCGTCAGCGATAAAAATGAAGAAAAATCCTCATATCGGCGCAGGAACTGCTACGTACCGTTGCGATACCTCGTATTCGGCCATTGCTGCAGCGAAGAGCTTACAGAATCGAACACGAGGTTGTGTGTTGCGTTCAGCGAAGGTCGGGCGTCGAAATCCCAGCTTCCAAGCCATGGGTTCGATCCNGGGGGGGTTCAGAGGTTTTTGAATCGGCTCATGGCTTTTAGAATGTAATTCAAGAGCTGCTCCGCCTGTCAGCACAAGGAGGGCAGCTAGCCACAAGGGAGGATGTGGTGGAGTCATCGCAAAGAGCAAAACCAGACAAAACTGCGGACGGAACGCCACACTACCTATTGATCCCGAAGGTAGGACAGCGCTCGAAGGACGAAACAAGGTGTCTTACCTCCGCTATGCTTGTACAGCTACGGCATTCAACACACGAATGAGTCTTCTTTCGTCCAGTTATGAACTCGGAGGAAGGAGAACGTTGGGAGAACCGCAAGGTATCGCAGCCGGCGCGGACTGGACCCGGACCGCTTCAGAGCCGGCGCCAGTATTTTGGCTTGTTTGCCGTCCATGACTTTGCCCTTCTCCGAATCCCTACCAACCCGTCTAATCAAGATAGACCTCGATGCCTCCCCAACCGCGCTTTCTGAGCAAGTGAGTATCTGCCTATCCGTCAAATGAAGACGCATCACTCGATGCAGCTTTCTTGCCCATTCGACAAAGACTCCGGTTCGTTGGGTCGCCTCTACTTTTTACGGATTGACCTCCGTGTCAGTGATAACACCTCAAGCTGTACCGCAGGCCATATTCTTGACAGGAACATTTTGGGGAGTGAGGTTCGGCACTCTGGAAGGTCTATGTCTCGTGGCGACGATGTACTGGGATCCTGGTTCTCGATCCACCAAGCTCTGGTCTGGGTCTAGATGTTTCTGTTGGACCGACAAGCTTTGTAAAAGTCAATAGGAGCTCTTTCCGCTAGACGTGTACCCTAGTTTCTCCCGGTCCCATATCCACGAGTATTATTTTGGCATTGACACAATCCCAGTGGTAAACTTGTTTGTGTGTACAAGCACTCGAGTCTACAAGTTCGACCCCAATTCAACGTTTCGCACCAGGGGGTCATCTACAACATTCTTCTGCCACTTTCCTTTATCCATTGAAGAACATGAAAACCGCTCTGAAGACATGTTGTGTGCCGAAGTGGCCATGGGAACAATCGATGTCAGGCACAATGATTATCAGAGTCTCATCGGAAACATGAGGTTCTTTTGGGCCCCTTGGGCTTCACTGTAGACCGTCTTTTATTCGCGAAGGGAATATGGTGCTTTGGCACTCTGGGGACTTTCATTACAAGGTATGCGCCCCCCGTATCTCAGATTTTTCGTATTTTAAACAACTATAAAAGGCTGCTGAGTTCTCGACAAGGGTAAATCGTTCAATCTACTGACAACACCCTCTCCACAGTCACCGCTTCTACTCACCCTCGACATCTACTTGAACCTGGTCTATACGAGATCCGCTAAGTGCCGCCCGGCATTAAGCCACCTTTCCTTGATGGAGTACACGTCACGGATGGTGACATTAGTCGCTTGATCCAAGCGTTACTTCAAGCGCCTCTTTCAGTGTCCGTGTTGTATGTACTTGCAAACCTGCTGCCTTTCTCCGCACTTGGGTCACTGACATATAGTCAATTCAAACAGCAACGAACAAGACGCTATAAACCCTTTCGGCTTCACGTCTTCTTCCATCTACCTAGGCATCGGGCCGGTCACGCTGGATAGATTTACCCTCCTCGCAAGCCCTTCAGCTGCGTACCAGGAAGCCGAGCAGGAGGACTTTCTCCCTTCTCCTGACTTTGCTGGTCTTTTCACTACTTCGATTATCGAAGGCCCTGACGAATCTGAGCCCCGAGAAAATAACCTGGACGTACTTACCAGGCTAAACAGCGTTCTGAATCTTTTCGGTGCTCATACCGCAAAACGCTTGGATAGTATCCCGGACCGAACAAACTCATTGGTGTCATTGTATTCGTTAGCGCTGAGAGGAACCACGTGAGTGTCTCTTCTCCAAACTTCTTGTTCTTTTTCTGTCGTCGAATGGTCTGTTGGATTCGATAACTCACCACGGAAAGTACCCCTTCGCTCCTCCATCCCGCCGATCGCTTACTCGGTAATATATTCGCACTACTGACTAAACATACTCTGGCCTCAAGCCTCGTAGTTCGAATCAAACTGGAATGTAGTAAACGGCACCCTAAGCGATTCAATATTGCTCTAGAATCGCGAGCAGCTTGTCCTGCTCCCTTGCTTCTCTAAAATTTGCACTCTGAACGAAATTCTCTCTACGAACCTATGGCTTCCTTTGCGTATTTCAAATTTTCGTATCCTTGACAAAGAAGATGAAATAACTAGGAGCAAGCACTGAGCGAGTTCCCCATTTTCGTGCTGTTTGGCTTGGTCTTCTGGGTCCAATATCGCGCCCAACCTCCGCGACACGTTTTCTCCCTTCCTTCTCTTCCTCTAGTTCATCTCCAGTCGCCAGCTCTGAAAACGATATCTTAATGGACGCTGAAGAGGCAGAACTCAACGATCACGAAGGGCATATTATTATGACGAGGACTACAATAGGCATGTGGCTATGCCCTGATGCTACAGCTCCGGCAAACGCCAGGTTCTCTTTCTGCTCTCATCTAGATGATGATGGACGACTTTGACCTGAGCGTACCCCTTGATATCCTCTGTCTGATTCTCAATGAGGTGGGCTCAGTTGGCGTGGAAACGCATTATTTCACTAACGATGCGCTCTGCCAGATTAAAGCAACCGATCCCAGCAATCTCAGGAAACTACGACTGGTATCCAAATCAATGAACAATCTGGCAGGGCCTCTCGTGTTCGAGGACCTGAACATATGCATAACTCGGGAAACTGCTGCGAAGATACAAGATCAACTACCAGCCATTGCTTCTGGCAGAAGCCCTCATGTTCGGTGGACAAAACGAGTCAGCGTTGATAGAATAGTTCCAGTGGAACCAAGGGATGTTTATGACCCCATTGACACTGTCCGCGACTTTACAAATGAAACTGAGCGGAAGACTGCACTGGAGTGCCAAGCATCATATCTTACCCAGGCTATCCGGGCACTGGAGAACGTGGAGGTCGCGTCGTAAGTTCTTCGATTGAGCGGTTGGAGGACGGCGTGCTCATTTTACCGCATCTCAGGTATCGTGGGACTGACAAAGGTCCATATCTCGACGTGCTCTTATCTTTGGCCCAGCTACCCAAGCTGCGCGAGCTTTCTCTGGCGTTGGATCTTTACGACGACGACACACCACTCCCCCTGGATGAGTTCTCGGAACTCAGGATCCTGAAGTTTCACTCCCTTCCTATCTCCCTGACAATCCTTTCCGCAGCGGGTCGTATGATTGCAAGGTGCCCGGATCTTGCCGAGCTCCATGCTTTTCCTACCGTCAACAGCTACAAACTCTATAAGAATGGGGGTAATCCCGTACGACCCGCCGTGAACATCGAGACAATTTTCGAAGAAAGTATGCGTTCCTCCAACTTTGTTCCCAAATTGAAGAAGTTGACCACGAGGGGAAGCGGGTTCAAGCTCAGTTCCACTGCGTTACCCTATCTACGTGCTCTAGTGCATTTGGAGATAGAGGAGAACGTGGATGCTTCCTTCTGGCAGGCTCTCGCCGCTGCCCAAGTTCATCTGGTCCATCTTGTCGTGGACCCCTCAAGTCCAGGCCTCCTTTGCTACCTTGCATCGTATTCCGGTCTGAAAGACCTCCACTTTGCAGGGTTATACCTGAAACAATCTGTTGAGGTACCCCTCCAGGTGTTCCACCAGGTGCTACCTCGTCACTCTCTGTCGCTGCAAAACCTCTCATTCAAGCGGTTAACGTTTGATGTTTGGGCGATCACAGAGGAATATATTGAATCCATTTTGAAGTGTCACGCGCTCCAAACGCTCTCCGTCTTGTATCATTACCCAGCTTACCGCCCACCTTTGAGCGTCGGTTCAAGCTCGACTCAAGATGCTTCGTCGAACGGCTCCACAATCAATCTGGTGCGAGTTTATCCTGATTACGGGTTTGCGCCACGTCTGACCCGTTTTGTGCTTACCAGCTTGACCTTCTTACCTGCCTTTTAGATGGTCTTCCAAACCTTTGGAGGCTCAGGTTGAAACCGACACGCGCGATGCCCGACTTCGGATTCTGCGGCAATGGATATTTTGACTACCTCCAGTCGATGAACGACGCATTCTGGAAAGAAATTTGCGAGCTCAAGATCCCCGCTTCACGAAACTCGCTCCTAGAATTGCAGCTCCTTGACTCGGACGATCCGCTCACTATCTACAAAGCACACGTGTCTTCGATACCACTTCGCTTTACCCCTGGAGACTGCCGTTTCAAACCCGCAATAACCTCAACGAAATCCCTGTAAGGTCTTTTTCGCGCTCAACTTTTACTTGTCGACTGACCTCTGTGATCTTCAGATGATACTTACGCTTCCGGAGTGCTGTTCTACAATTTACCGAATGGTCATTGATGATAAGCCCCAGATAATCATATCAACCTTCTTATGACCATGGCAACCCTGGTAAGGATCTCACAAGCAGCGACTTTTAAGTATACCTTGGCGATAACGCCGCGACAATCGTGGTACATATACAAAACCGGGGTTTTCTTTGATCTCCTCTTGTCCACTTCCACCATGTCAGTTCCTTCTGAAAGTTTCGAGGGTCTGCCTCTCGACGTGCTTTCCCTCATTCTCAAGCATGTAAGTTATGTTACGTTCCGCTTCATCATCTCGAAAGACCTGCTAACCCTTGATAAACCAGGTGAAAAAGCAAGATTTTCAGAGTCTACCCGTCCTGCGCTTGGTCTCGAAGGCCATGAACGCCCTAACTGAGCCAATGGCTTTTGAAACAGTTTCTATCAAATTCTCCGGCGACCGAATACACTGTGTTCGAGACCAGTTATTGGTGCTCGCCTCGGGACAAGGGCCCAACGCTCGATGGACAAAACGCCTCTACATTGCACACCTGGTTCCCCTGAAGCTAGATCAGCATGATGGATATGAACCCGAGCGTTATCAGTATTTGCTCGCCTGCCAGAATGAGCTTCTCGTCAAAGCCATTCAATCCTTGCATGGTGTCAATTGGGCAAGGTGAGCTCCATGATCATGCTTCTCGGCTTTGAAGTGGGTAACCAACCTCAGCGCGAATGTAGCTTCGATGCTTACGACAGGGACAGAAAGGGACCATATTTGGACGTCATTTCGTGCCTTGCTCAACTTCCCAACCTAGAATCTCTTTCCCTGTTATTCTCATCGCATTTCGACGAAGTGGAGTCCCTTGGGCTTGATTCATTCTCTAATTTGCGCCGCCTCCGGTTGATTAGACAACCACTCACCAAGCCTGTCATGAATGAAGTTAGGAGCATGCTCGTACAATCGCCGTACCTCGAAGAGCTCACAATTGAGTCGTACACATGGCAGAGCGTGTCTGGCGGTGGAACAAACAATGAAGCCCCTCCCGACATAGAATCTTTGTTTGACGACGCTATCCATAAACCGGACTTCGCCCCTCAACTTCTGAAGTTTACAATCGGCAATAGCTCCACACTATCGTCAAAGTCGGTCCCATACTTCCGTTCGCTCACCTATCTGGATGTTGGTCCACACAGCGGCAGGATTGAAGATGCCTTCTGGAAGGCCCTTTCCCAGGCAGAGGTTGTCCTCCACAGCCTCAAGCTCGCATTTTTCACCCCAGCGACCATCCAATACCTCAAGTCCTACGTCGGTCTCAATGACCTCGGTATCAAGTGCCGCTATCATGATAAAGAGACCCTTGCTCATCAAGTCTTCAGCTCAGTGCTCCCCCATCACGAGTTGACGCTCCAATGCCTCTCGTTTGTGGAATTCACCTCAAACACTTGGGGAGTTACGGAAGAGTATTTAGAGTGTGTTACGAAGTGCAAAGCGCTGCGCACAGTTGCTCTCATGTGCCATTCTGCAGAATCTGGGAATGATCTCTCGATCGATATAGTGCGAGCTCTCCTCTCCAGATATGCATCGTCTCACTGACGCAATATCTTTTGACTCACGGCTGTAGTCCATTCTCTTGACCCAAATCGGAGAAGGACTCCCCAATTTGCAGGACCTACACTTAAGACCTGTCCAGTCAGATATACAGAACCGTACGTTGAATTACAGCGACGTCGTCGAATCATTCCACAAGAGTGTGAAGGACGTGCGAAACCTTGAATATTCACGACGGCCTTATTTCCGACTGCATCTTTTCAACTTCGGAGAACCTAGCGTGCGCCCGTTATCATTCGATCCGGCGGTTGGGGGGTTTGTGTAAAACTAAATCTCGGGGACCAGGGATTTATCGTAGGGATTATATGAATCATGAGAGGATGGGTCTACAGGGGGATAGTTAACGCTGCAGTCAATAGGACAGATGAATTATCGGACTTGGGGGTAGGGTCGTCGCATGCATGTTAAGGAGCGTATAAAGGTGTCCACGGAGAATAAAAGTGAAGCAACGTTACGCGAGTTCGTCAAATCGTGAAAGACGCCACCGGGTTGAATCATGGCAATGCACCATTGTGCATCGATGTCGACGGGTGGGGAAGTCGATAATCGTTGAGTTGGGCAGCAGCTGGAGCAATAAACGGTGAAGAAAGGCTCGGGCGTCCGTGGTGGATGATGCTCGGATTTTCGGAGAAGTACGCCTGTGCGTTCGCCTGGGCTTGGAGGTAGAACGGATCGTGCAAGGTAAAATATGATGTAGACGGTGACAGCGAAAATGATGCAGGAGTGGGAATGGGATCGTAGCTTGTGGACATTGGGGGTGTTTCCGAACACGGGGTAGCCCACTGCATCGAAGAACTTGAGTAGCGATTTTCAAGGACTGTCGAAGGCAACGAGGGAGGAATCAAGAGCTCTTCGACCATCACCTCGTCTTCAATGTCTCCATATCCGCTAGGTCCGTGGGTCGAGAAAGGCGAAGACCTCAGGTGGTATCCTGCGTGGAACCCAGCGTTGGTAGAGTCCCAGTGAATGCTGGAAGACGAAGGGGTGCGGGCGGTTGGCGTAGTGCGCGGCCCCATTGTATGAGCTTGCTGCGGAAACGTGGTACCAGGTGGTCGTGGGGACGATACGAGGGAGGACGTAGCACTCAAGAGTGTTTCTGTCAGCTGTGCCTAAGGAACAGTCAATAGAAGGTTAAATTTTGACCGAAGGAAACCTCTTAACCTTCAAGGCGGCAATGTTGTTAGCTTCTTGACCTACGTGGGTTGACGATAGGGAAGAAGCGAGGTCGTCGATGGAGACGCTCATAATGAGTGGGGAATTCAAGTAAGATAAAGGAACTGTTGAAACTCGCCTCGGCAGATTTTTGATGGCTCCTGTCATTTCTTCACTTAGACAATCAACACTGGTAGGTAATCTGGGAAAGATGTTACGCAGCAAGAACCGCCCTTTTCTTCTGACCCTCTATATCTCCTTGATTAATGAGTCGCAGAAAACTGCAAAAGCTAATCACCGGGCATGCCGACCAGTCCAGAACTCCAGTCCGATGAACTGCTCGCTAAAATCTGCAACGATTTTCGAGCCCCATCCACCTCTATTGAACTCAGGTCCCTGAATTGGCTCATTACCTTTATAAGCCCAATCCCACGACGACCTCGACCAGTCGTGCAAGATACGTCCGGTGTGTCAGGTGCTGAATGCGACAGTTCAACATCGAGTTTCTTCCTGAAGCCCTGGAGAAACTCAGAGATATGGCTCGTGGACGAAATGGGTGCTGCGTCGCTGCGAGGCAGCGGAGACTTTTCATCTTGGCAAAGTGTCTCCCGATCGTACGTCAATAAACAGCACGGACAATGCTCAGTCGAAGTATTGGTGTACTGCGATTTTCAAATTTAAGAATATCAAAACCGTCCAGTTCGTTGCATCCCTCCAATTTGAGTATTTCCATTTCTCACAAAAGCAGCTGGCTAGTTTGTTCACCTCTCAAACTGAACAAGGAAAGCGTCTCGTCTCTTCAACATCTTCCATTATTGGAGCACAGCTATTTCAACTTCGGTCGAGCTCCTTACGAGTGATTTCGATTAATCCACGGAGGCTCGGATCGGGGTTTACCAGCCTGAAACCCATCTCGTTCGTGAACATTCCACGACAGTGGCCTCAAGCAAGGCGAAATCGATGTAATCACCGACGACATTCGTTGCATTCTCGCCTTCTGCCCTAACTTGGAAAACCTTCACGTTACTGCCCCAGACTTTGGTCGGCTCGATATCGAATTCATGAATATGATCGGGGACATACCGGGTCAAGCAAACATCTCACCTCCCTGGCAACCCTTCAGCTTCGAGGCATCCCTCTATCTCTCACCTCTCCCTCACTCCAATATTTGGCGAAGCTGAAATCACTCGATATACATAACTTTGGGCCCGCGACGACCAAATTTGGGATACCATGACCGGTCATAAACTCAACTGAAAATCATCAAGGTCGCCGTGATCGCCAACTCGCTCATCAACTATCTACTCCACTACTGAGGTCTGCAGGAGTTCCATGTCCTTCAAGATGGTTTATGCCATCTGGGCTCCAAGGGTCCATGGCGAGGCAAACGAAAGCTGTTGTATTCAGCACTCCCTCATCACCAGGATACCTAGACTGCATTCCACGCGTAACTCCTGATATCAACTGGATTCTCAGATCAGAAAGAGGAATTAGGTTTAAACCCAGCCGAAATTGTCGATTTGAAAGCTCTTCCTGGCTTGAACACTGTCAAGATCACCGACGGACGCCCTGCAGATGACGGAAGAGCAAGGCACCAGCTGGGCAGCCGTGAGGGCGACACTAGCAAAGATTATAACGTAGTGCCGGATATTGATTCTGATTATGGGCAACACTTCATGCAGATATCTCTACTTGCGGAGTGGCAAGGTCATTAGCTTCTTGACGCACGTGCGCTGGTGATAGAGACGAAAGCAAAATCTCAATGGAGAGGATCACAACGGTGATGGGACTCGGGAATTCGAAGCAAACTCAAGGAAAGATAAGGGAACTGAAGGTGAGAACTTTGCCGCGACGATGCTGCTGGACGATGTCACTGCTTCGTTCTGACCATCATCGCAAGCATCAACGCTCAGCAAGGTTAATGGCAACAGAGACTGGAAAGCCTCGAAGAGTCTCCACCATCAGGAATTTCGTCTGTCGCTTCTGGGCCAAAACCAAAAATGATCACCAGGCGCCATGCCGACCAAAGCAGAACTCTAGGCTCTTCCAGTTACCCGGTGAGCTGCTCATGGGAATTTGTAAGGAATTTTTCGTGAGTTGTGACCATCTGCTATTTTGAGGGACTAGTACAACTGATCAACCACTCTCGTAGTGTGAGCTCAACGAGTTGCGTAATTTACGACTCGTGTGCCGCTTGTTGAATGAGATTATTCGACATCGAGTCTTGGAGAAAATTGTGCTTCCTGGAAGCTCGGATAAAGTCAAAGCCATGGCTCGTGGAGGAAATGGGTTCTGCGACGCAGCAGAGATTCTTCACCTCGCCATAATACCAAGCGGTCCACGCTATAGTGCAGCGACACAGAAAGCTCAATCAAGGTATTTGTGTGCTGCAATATCGACGTTGAGGCATATCAAAACTGTTCAGTTCGTTTCATTCTCCAGATTATGCGGGGTTTCGATTTCTCACCAACATGTCCGCAGTTGGCGAATTTATGCGCCTCTAAAACTGAACAGGAAAATTGTGTCGTCAATTCAACAACTTCCATTCTTGGAGCACATTCACCTCACATTCCAGGTGCACGACAGCCAAGTATCTTACCAACGACTGTTCCTCGGATGCGGGTTTCTCACCCTAAAATCGATATCCCTTGTGGGCATTTACAGTAGCCGCCTACAGCAAGGCGACATTGATGTAATCACGGACGACATTCGCTCCGTTCTTGCTTCTTGCCCAACCCTGGAAAACCTACAGGTCACCGCGCCCGATCGAAACCGACTCGATATCAACTTTATGAACATGATCGAAGATATACCAAGCCAAGCGAACTTTTCACCCTCCCTGAAAGCCCTCTGCCTTCGGGGAGTCTATCTATCCCTCACCAATCCCTCACTTCAGTATTTGGCCAACTTGAAATCACTCGATTTCCATAACGTTCACCCTTCCGACGAGAAAATATGGGATATCATGGCTTCCCGTAGACTCGAGTTGGAGATCATCAAGGTCGCTGCGATTACCAGCTCGCTCGTGAGCTATCTACTCCACTACCGCGGACTTCAAGAGTTCCATATCCTTCAAGGCGGCTTACGTCCAGCGTTGGCTCCAAGACCCGACGACGAGGCTAAAAGGAACCTTCTATACTCAGCATTCCCTCGTCACCAAGACTCCTTGATCACATTCAATGCCCAACTCCTAAAATCAACGAGATTCTCGGAACAGACGGAGAAACTGGAATTACACCCAGTAGAAGTTGCCTATCTGAAAGCTCTCCCCAGTTTGACGACTGTCAAGATCACGTACGTGTTGCCAGGATGGGACAGACGCCAGGCCATTTGCTGTCTCTGATCGTGAAAATGTGGGTTCTTCCTTCAATTTTCTGAAGAAAGACAGGCCCAAATCACTCTTCTACAGCGTCTTCCATACAGTTGCGTTCGGCTACTGGCCGATAAATGTTGATGCCCTCGAAGGAATTAGTAAAGGTTGATATAAACACTAAACTCGAAACGATTCCTAGCATGCGGTCGGGCTCCTACAAATCAAATTTTCTCTCTGCTTATGGCTCTCAACTGTGTATCAAGTGAGCCCACCCTGCCTCCGCAAAGACAGGATACCCAGTTACGCGAATGAGGTCTACAGTATCAACGTTTGAGATTCATCCTGTTAACGCGCGATAAGCCCATGAATCAGCCTTCTTACACGTAGGTAAGAAAAGCTAGAAACCGAAAGCTTAAAGTGAGGGCTCCAGTAACCGGGAACAGCATCCCTATTTTCTCACTGGAGCTTGAAAGTAACGACGTCAGCCGTCCAAACTGATCGATATGGTTAATCCCAACGCCACACCCCAAGCTTGAGAAAGGAAAGCAAGAAGATTCCCAAACGAGGAATAACGAAATAATAGAAAGAGACTTAGACGATAGCGATGAACGGTGATGATGAATTGTAGCATGTCGTGTTGTGAAGTCCACCTGAACACAGGCCTCATATATGTTCGTGATATGCTCAGCTAATCCAACGAGATCAACACTGGTGTGGTAATCTTTAGGTCATCTGGGAATGATGTTGCGCAGCAAGTGGTGTCCTTTTCTTCTGACCCTCTACTACATCACCTTGAGCAATGGAGCCCGAAAAGCTGCAAAGGGCCTCCATTTCTGACATCGTACAGAACTTTGTACACCTTTTTCGAGCCAAAATTGATCACCAGGAGGCATGCCGCCCGGCGCAAAACTCCAGCCTCCTCCAGTTGCCCGGCGAGCTCCTCACTAGAATCTGCAACGATTTTCGAGTGAGCCCCAACCACCTCATGACTGAGATCTCTAAATTGGTTCATAACCTTCATAAACACAGTTCCAGCACGAGCTCGACCAGTTGTGCAATATACGTCTGGTCTGTTGCGTACTGAATGAGATAGTTCAAGATAGAATTTTGGAGGAAATCAAGCTCCCTGGAACCCCGGAGAAAGTCAGAGATATGGCTCATGGACGAAATGGGTTCTGCGAGGCAGCGGAAACTCTTCACCTCGACAAAATGTCCCCCGATCGTACGATAACAAACAGCAAGCACGGCTACTTCGACGGAGTTCTCTACACTGCAGCAATGCATAAGGCTCAGTCGAAGTATTTGTGTAGTGCGATATCGACATTAAAGAATATCAAAACTGTTCGGTTCGTTGCATTCCTTCAATTCTGGGTGCTTCCAATTTTCTCACAAAAGCAGTTGGCAAGTTTGTTCGCCTCTCAAAATGAACAAGAAAGTCATGTCGTCTCTTCACCGACTTCCGTTATTGGAACACCTTCATCTCAGCTTTGATCGAGTTCCTTACGAGCGACTATACATCGGACCGGGATTCACCAGCCTGAAGTCCATCTCACTGATTAACATTTACGATGGAGATCTCAAGCAAAGCGAAGTCGATGTAATCACCGACGACATTCGTTGCGTCCTCGCCTCCTGCTCCAACTTGGAAAACATCCACATCACTACCTCATGCTTTGGCCGATTCAATATCAATTTTATGGACATGATCGGGGACTTACCGGGCGAAGCAGACTTCTCACCTTCCCTGACAACCCTTCGGCTTCGGGGCATCTCTCTATCTCTCACCCCTCCCTCAATCCGATATTTGGCGAAGTTGAGATTACTCGATATCGATGACAATAAACCCTCTGAGGACGATATTCATTCCGTTCTTGCATCATGCCCAGCTTTAGAAAGCCTCCAGGTCTGGGCGCCTGATCGAGATCGACTCGGTATCGACTTCATGAACATGGTCAAGGATATACCAAGCCAAAAGAACTTCTCACCCTCCCTGAAAACTCTCCTCCTTCGAGGAGTCTATCTATCCCTCACCAATCCCTCACTTCAGTATTTAGCAAACTTGAAATCGCTTGATTTCCACAATGTTCACCCTTCGGACGAGAAGGTCTGGGATATCATGGCTTCCTATAGACTCGAGCTGGAGATTGTCAAGGTCGCTGCGATAACCAGCTCGCTCGTGAACTATTTACTCCACTACCGCGGACTACAAGAGTTCCATATCCTCCAAGGCGGCTTATATCCAGCGTTGGCTCCCAGACCCGATAACAAGGCAAAAAGGAACCTTCTATACTCAGCACTCCCTCATCACCAAGATTCCTTAATCACATTTCATGCTCAACTCCTAACCGGGATGGGGGACTTGGAAATACACCCAGAAGAAATTACCTATCTGGAAGCCTTTCCCAGTTTGACGACTGTCAAAGTCACATACACGCTCCCTGGATTCGATTTCCCCCTTGTCATTTCCTGTTTCTGACAATGATAATGTAGGTTTCTCATTTGGTTTCCTGAAGAAACATAGACCTAAAACTCACTCTTTGATCATGTCTTCCAGACAGTTGCGTTCGGATACTGGCCGATAAATGTCGACCTGCTCGAAGGACGTTGACCTTTGCAATTGAATGATTCCCAATAGTATATAGTACGCGATTGAGTTCATACAAATCAAATCTTCTTACCGCCATGCTTCTCTCTGTATAGGTGAGTTCACCCTGCCCTTGCAAAACTAGGATATCCAGGTACACGAATGAGGTTCACAGTACCAATATTCGAAATTCATCTTGTTAACGCGTAAAAAGTCAATCCGGTACATAGGTATTCAAAACCCAGAAACCGAAACCCGAAGCGAGCTCTCCCGCAACCCGGAGCAATGTCCCTATTTTCCCGTAAGTCTCACCCATTGGACCTCGAAAGTGACGACATCCATGCAATGTGATTCTACCGACTCACCGACCGATCCAAAGAAAACCCGAAATGACCAATGCTGGCTAATCCCAACACCACGGTCCAAGCGCAAGAAAGGAACAGCGCTAAGATCCCAAAACGAAAACGAGGAAATAACTGAAAACGCCGTCGACGATGGTCATGAACGGTGACGCCGAATCGTAGCGCGTTGTGTTGTGAATGTCAGCTGAACACTGGAAATCCGCTTTGCCTGTGTTGGTTGTAGAGGCCATGGGCAAATCCATTTTCACAGGAATCCGGGGCCTTTCCCCAGCCATCCCACTTGAATGCAACTAGACAAGAGGGTGCGCATCAAGGGATGTTGTACAATCATTCCGGTCATTTCAACTGCAAAAAGGTAGAAAGGGCTATTGGGATTCACATTCAGACCCTGTTCGATATAAATCAATATAATCTAGACTGCAGATTGCAGAACCCAATGCTACCAAGTTGTTTTACGTTTGGGATGTGCGTGGATTGGGGGAAGCCAAGATTAGGCGTCTGTACGTCAAGAGAGAAGGTTCCATAATTCCGTGCCTGGTCAGTTACGGATATACAACTATACCGATGGATAACAGTTACCTTAACCGATGATCCTTGTGCCCAGCGATTAACCAACCGACATCGGAAATGCCGGTGACAGCCAGAACATCATGACAGAAGTATCGAGCGCTCGACACCGTCTTCCTCTAGCACCTCACCCTCGTTCCGAGGCCTCAAAAATCGCCTGCAGTCGAAGTCTTGGACGGCTCAGGGATTGAGCGGTGCACCATCCTGGACAACGAAGACAAGTTTAGTAGGGTTTGTGAAAGGTTGTGTGTGTTCAAACACGGAAGAGGCAAGAAGGGAAAAGAGTGCTGAAATGCAACACCTGACCCGGGTGTCGTTCATAAACCCCGTCAGAATTGGCATTGACACCTACATAATCGTTGTATTGGAGAAATCTTGGATGGATGAATGATAGCCTGAACGTCGACATCGGGAAGTATGTACTTGGGAATGGTGGACTTGATTTCCTGAGGAAAATACTGTCTTCCGGACAGTTGCGTTCAGCTGCCGGCCGGTAAATCTCGACTTCCTCGGGGGAATGGAGAAAGATCGATATAAACGCCGACATTGGAACAACTTCCCAATAGTATGCGGTGGAGCTCGTACTAGTTACGTCTTCTCTCGGCCCCCGTCTATGATTCTTAGCTGTGTATGAAGTGAGCCCGCCCTGCCTTCATAAATCCAGAACATCCAGCTACGCGAACGAGGTTCACAGCGCCACCACTTGAGGTTCGCCCCTTTAATGAGCAACAAGCAAGAATATTTCTGACACGTCCGTAATGAAAGGCGGAAACTAAAAACACAAAACGAGCCCTTCAGCAGCCCGCAGCAGCGCTCCTATTTTCAGTGATTCCCCTTAAAGTAGTCATAGCTCGGTTCACGGTTCGCTCAAACGCAATATCCTACAAAGAGCAGGCACTTTTCTGGACCCAGAGCAAGAGATTTGGGGAGGTAAAAGGGCGTATTATTCAAAATTTATCATCAATCCCGCGGACGAATGTTGGGAAATGCCTCCATTCGAAATACCGTTGTGGAATGGTAAGGGCTGATCTGGGGACAATTCGATTGTCTGATCCGCATTGCCTGAGAATTGCCTGCCTCCACAACCTGCAACCTGGTTTGCAACGTCCCCACTTACGGCACTAAGATTGTAAGAGTTCATCAGTTGCCAGTATACGGACCTTCCGAAGATGGAGTGAGATATACCTGAAGATGAGCGAGCTCAAATAGGCCCGTCAGGTTGCCGTGGTTGCCTAGTGAGATGGATTTTCCCACCCACCATTGTATAGAGGATGATGAGGCAAGATGAATGAGTGGAACACTGTCCGGTGGCATTGACTCCGGAACCATTATTTGGAAAAAATATCCAAGCAAGCTCTCCTGATCATGGCCAAGAGGGAGGGGCTCTTTGAAGCCCTGATCTATAATACTGAAGCGTCAAGATTGTGGTAAGCGGGTAAAAAATCAATAACGCACTGATACAGATAGCCACGTATCTCTTCCAGAACAAATCTTGTCGAAAGGAAACTGAAACGTGTAGAGATTTTGAACGCGCTTCGTCTTCCAAGAAATCGAAAAGGGATTTGTGATAGAATTCGTATGGGGTTTTTCGATCGTCCGCTGACGGTACCTTCACCAGAGAATGAAGATCGCCTAGTAGTCGTTCTCCCTCGCCTTCGAATGTTTGGAGCCAGGCATTGATGAAATAAGCGGGTGGTCGGACAGCATCGAGGTAAATATGCCGCAAGCCCTTCCCATCTGTTTGATTTTGGTATGGAGTCAGGCGATTGATAATCCAGAGCCATCCGACAGAGAGAGTGGGGTCTGGGCTGGAACTAAGCACATGGGAGTACAGGGCATCGAGGTGAGCAAATGGATTGATATCCACGTTCTTTGGCTTGATCTTGAGCGCTATGTCGAGAAGGGTATGAGGATCTCCTGTACGCGCCTGCGTCAAAAATCGTATGATTGTGGCTACATAGATGAATTGGCCAGATGCGTTCTTCACCAAGGTGGGGACGACATTCGGCGAGGGCCATGTGGGACTGAGTTTCCAACGGCGGCGAATGTCACTAAACGTGGCCTCGAGATAGAGCATTATATCGGCATCCGGATGGTACCTTGCGTCCAGTGTGAGAGTGGAAGTGATTTGAACGTCTGAACCTGCTGCGTCGAAGAAAAGGCGGAACACGCGTTCTGGGCGGCTGGCGATAATAACACGAAAGGGGAACGCTGGATCCGTCGTAGCATGTTGCAACACTCGCAGAATCTCGAGCTGATCGTCTTCCTTTGACCGTTCCTGTGGTGGTTTTGTTGGCTCCAAGGTGCGCCCCTCCCACTTGAAGAATTCTGCTGCCTCGCATTCGTCGAGCCCGTCGATTATGATGGCTCCTGCTGGATTCTGGACCCGAGTACCGACCTGGCGTAGAGGATTAAGCACGAGGGTCTCCATCTGAACGTGCAGATTCTTCTCGAAAACCTCGGGATTGTGCTCAACAGCATCCAAGATAGCTTCCTTCAAACTATGGTGGATTCTTGTGAGCTGATATGCCAGTGTTGGGACGAAACATGCTTTGGTACGACAACCAGCCGACGCAGAAGATGAAGAAAAGAAGAAAGACGCTCCAAGATGCCCTTCTTTGCTGCATTTGTCGGTGAGTGTGCCCATGATTGCTGTCTTTCCTGTGCCCGCAGGCCCTGTAACCCATTTAATCTTCCTCGGCTGGGCGTCTGGATCCCCTTCTAGAATCCAGCCGTACAGTTCGTCCTGGACAGCGATTCGTGTTTCTGGGTGGCACTTCGGCGCATCGCAACGTTCAGCCGAGTCGTGCATAGCCCCTACCGCTATTCGGGACTGGAGCTCTGAAAGATGCTGAGATTAAACTAGAGCTAAAGGGAAGGCTTCTGTGATGACTCGCACCTCGAAGTGGACTGGGGTCGGCAGATGACGTACTCCGAATGTAGGTCTGAGCCGTAAAAAAGGAGCTTTGGTCAATGCTGAAGTGGTGGGCGCTGTTAAAATTGCTCGCCATGATGAATGGGCTGCAGCTATCTTGCTCGTATTCAGACAGAGACAGAGATCCACCTCGTTGCTGAATTGTAACCGTGCGAACGATGATGTAACGGCACCTGTCTGCGTAAGTTTTATCCAACGAGATCAACACTGGTAGGGTTGTGCAACGGTTTCATCTTATCTTATCTCACTCCTCTCGCCCTCCCTCTGCTCCCGGACTCTCTAACTGTATAGTTCTTAGTCATACTCTATGTAGATAGGTATATAAGCTGTAGCTACGGATGTAATTACCTTAGTTCTTCTTAAATCGATAGCTTACACCTGTCTGTTATCGTGAAGACTCTTCGTGTGAAGCGAATCGTATTCTATACGCCGCGTCACAGGTTGGTAGGGTAAGTCTGGGAATGATGCTGCGCAGCAAGTACTGCGCTTTCCTTCTGACCCTCTATATCCTATCGAGTAATGGAGCCCATAAAGTTGCAGAGATCTTCCATTTTCGACCTCATAGAGAACTTCGGACACCTTTTTCGAACCAAACCCGATTACCAGGAGGCATGCCGACCGGTGCAGAACTCCAGGCTCCTCCAGTTGCCCAGTGAGCTGCTCACTAGAATATGCAACGATTTTCAAGTGAGAACCATTCGTCTCCTTCGAAATGAGGTCTCTGAATTGACTCATGACCTTATAAACGCAATTCCAGGATGACCTCGACCAGTTGTGCAATATACGCCTGGTCTGTTGCGTACTGAATGAAACAGTTCAACACCGAGTTTCGGAAAAAATCAAACTCCCTGGAACCCCGGAGAAAGTCAGAGATATGGCTCATGGACGAAATGGGTTCTGCGAGGCAGCGGAAACTCTTCACCTCGACAAAATGTCCCCCGATCGTACGCCAACAAACAGCAAGCACGGCTACTTCGACGGCGTTTCCTACAATGCAGCGATGCACAAGGCTCAGTCAAATTATTTGTGCACTGCGATATCGGCATTAAAGAATATCAAAACTGTCCAGTTCGTTGCATTCCTTCAATTCTGGGTGTTTCCGATTTCTCACAAGAGCAGCTGGCAAGTTTGTTCACCTCTCAAAATGAACAAGAAAATCATGTCGTCTCTTCACCGACTTCCATTATTGGAACACCTTTATCTCAACTTCAATCGAGTTCCTTACGAGCGACTGCACATCGGACCGGGATTCACCAGCCTGAAGTCCATCTCACTGATTAACATTTACTATGGCGATCTCAAGCAAGGTGAAGTCGATGTAATCACCGATGACATTCGTTGCGTCCTCGCCTCCTGCTCCAACTTGGAAAACATCCACATCACTACCTCTTCCTTTGGCCGATTCAATATCAATTTTATGAACATGATCGGCGACATACCGAGCCAAGCAGACTTCTCACCTTCCCTGAAAACCCTTCGGCTTCGGGGGATCTCTCTATCTCTCACATCTCCCTCACTCCGATATTTGGCGAAGTTGAGATCACTCGATATCGATGACAATAAACCCTCTGAGGACGATATTCATTCCGTTCTTGCATCGTGTCCAGCTTTAGAAAGCCTACAGGTCACCACGGCCGATATAAATCGACTCAATATCGACTTCATGAACATGGTCAAGGATATACCAAGCAAAGCAAGCTTCTCACCTTCCCTGAAGACCCTCTGCCTCCGAGGAGTCTATCTATCTCTCACCAACTCTTCACTTCAGTATTTGGCAAACTTGAAATCACTTGATTTCCACAACGTTCACCCTTCGGACGAGAAGGTCTGGGATATCATGGTTTCCCATAGACTCGAGCTGGAGATCATCAAGGTCGCTGCGATTACTAGCTCGCTCATTAACTATCTACTCCACTACCGTGGGCTACAGGAGCTCCATATCCTCCGAGATGACTTACATCAAGTGTCGCCTCCAAGACCCGATAACGAGGTAAAAAGGAGCCTTCTATACTCAGCACTCCCTCGTCACCAAGATTCCTTGACCGTGTTTCATGCTCAACTCCTACAATTGTCCAGATTCTCGCACGATATGGGGGAATTGGAATTACGCCCAGAAGAAGTTGCCTATCTGAAAGCCTTTCCCAGTTTGACGACTGTCAACATCACATACCTGCCTCCCCTTGACATGGAGTGTTTCTAATAATGATCATGTAGGTTCTCCTTTGGTTTCCTGAGGGAAGACAGGCCTAAATCACTCTTTTATAGCGTCTTCCAGACAGTTGCACCCAGCTGCGGGCCGCCAAATGTCGCCTTCCTTGAAGGAATGAGGAAGGTTGATATAAAAGCTGACCTTGGGATGATTCCCAATAGTATGCGGTTGAGCTCGTGCAAATCAAACCCTCTTTCTACCATGTCAGCTGTGATTATGTGAGCTTACCCTGCCCTCGCGTCGCCGGGATATTAAGTAATGCGAATGAGGTGTACAGTACCAATATTCGAGGTTCACCCAAGACTTCTTCCGACAAATAGGCAATGAAAGCCAGAAACCGGAAAACCAAAAGCGAGCTCTCCAGCAAACTGGAGCAGCGACTCTATTCAACCTCATATCATACTCGATCTTGAAAAAGACGGCGTCATCCATGAGTGATTCTGCCAACCGACCCAAAGAAGAAACCCCAAATTGACCATTGACAGCGAATCCCAAAACCACCGTCCAAGCGTAAGAAAGGAAAAGCAAGGCGATCTCAAAAGAGGAAATCATTGAATAGGCCGTCGACGATGGTGATGATGAATCGTAGCACGTCGTGACATCTATCTGAACACGGGCTATATATATATATATTTGTCATACACTCAGCTAAATCCAACGAGAACTAAACCCGCATACTTGGGAAAGGGCGGCATGAGCTATGAGTAATTCCGTGGTCATGACTTGGCTCACGATCCAGAGAAAGAATTCCAAGGTTGAAAAGGCTTCTGATTCAAGATTTATCATGAATCCCGTTGTTTGGATGCTGGGAAATGACACCATTGGAAATAGCGTTCTAGGAAGGTGGGGGCTGATCTGGGGAGAATCCAATTTTCTGATCCGTATTGCCTGAGAATCGCCTGTCGCCACAATCTGCAGCCTGGTTTGCAGCGTCGCCACCTACGACACTGAGAGTTCATCGACTGTCAGTGTATGGACTTTTCGAAGACGGAATGAGAACATACCTGAAGATGAGCAAGCCGGAAGAAGTCCCTCAGATTGTGGTCGTTGCCTCGTGAGATGGATTTCTCCACCCACCACTGGATAGAGGGTGATGAGGCGAGATGGATGAACCGAGCGCTGTTCGGTGGCATCGACTCTGGAACCATTACTTGGAAATAATATTCGAGCAAGCTCTCCTGATTATGATCAGGAGGGAGGGGTTCTTTGAAGCCCTGATCTATAAGACTGACGTGTCAAGGTTGTTATAACTGGTACACAATAAACAACGCACTGATACAGATATCCATGTATCTCTTCCAGAAAAAATCCTGTAGAAAGGAGTCTGAAACGTCCAGAGATTTCGAACGCTCTTCGTCGTCCAAGTAGTCAGAAAAAGATTTGTGATGGAACCTATACGAACTGTCGCGATCATTCGCTGACGGTACCTTCACCAAAGAATGAAGGTCGCCAAGCAGACGTTCTCCCTCGCCTTCGAACGTTTGGAGCCAGGCGTCGATGAAGTACGCAGGCGGATGGGCGTTGTTAAGGTAAATACCCCGCAGGCCCTTCCCGTCTGTTTCGTTTTGGTATGGAATCAGGCCATTGATAATCCGAAGCCATCCGACAGAGAGGGCGGGGTCCGGGCTGGAACTGAGCACATGGAAGTATAAGGCATCGAGGTGAGCAAAAGGGTTGATATCCGCGTTCTTTGCCTTGATGTTGAGCGCTATATCGAGAAGGGCATGCGGATTTCCTGTACGCGCCTGCGTCAAAAATCGTATGATTGTGGCCGCGTATATGAATTGGCCGGACGCGTTCTTCACCAAAGTGGGAACGACGTCGGGCACAGGCCATGTGGGACTGAGTTTCCAGCGACGGCGAATTTCACTAAACGTGGCTTCGAGATAAAGGGCTATATCAGCATCTGGATGGTACGTTTCGTCCAGTGTGAGAATGGAAGCGGTTTGAACGCCTGAACCCGATGAGTTGAAGAAAAGGCGGAACACACGTTCTGGGCGGCTGGCGATAATAATACGAAAGGGGAACGCTGGATCCGCCGTAGCATGTTGCAACACTCGCAGAATCTCGAGCTGATCATCTTCCTTTGACCGTTCTTGTGATGGTATCATCGGCTCCCAGCGGCTCCCCTCCAACCTGGAAAATTCCACTGTCCCGCATTCATCGAGTCCGTCGATTATGATGGCACTTGCTGGACCCTGGAACTGGGTGCCGACCTGCCGTAGAGGATTAAGCACGAGGGTCTCCATCTGAACCTGCAGATTCTTCTCGAAAACCTCGGGATTGTGCTCAACAGCATCCAAGATAGCTTCCTTCAAACTACGGTGGATTCTTGCTAGTTGATATGCCAGAGTTGGGACGAAACAGGCTTTGTTACGACAACCAGCCGACGCAGAAGATGAAGAAAAGAAGAAAGACGCTCCAAGGTGCCCTTCCTTGCTGCATTTGTCGGTGAGCGTGCCCATGATTGCTGTCTTTCCTGTCCCCGCAGGCCCTGTAACCCATTTAATCTTCCTCGGCTGGGCGTCTAGATCCCCGTCTAGGATCCAGCCGTATAGTTCGTCCTGGACAGCGATTCGTGTTTCTGGGTGGCACTTTGGCGCATCATAACGTTCGGCGGAGTCGTGCATAGCCCCTACCGCTATTCGAGACTGGAGCTCTGGAAGATGCTGAGGGTTAAACTCGAGCCAAAGGGAAGGCCTCTGTATCGACTCGCACCTCGAAATGGACTGGGGTCGGCGGACGACGTACTCCGAATGTAGGTCTGAGCGGTAACAAAGGAGCTGTTCTCAATGCTAAAGTGATGGGCGCTGTTAAGGTTGCTCGCCATGACGGATGCCAGTGGGCGGTAGCTAGCTTGCGGCCAGGAGATTCGTCTCATGCTGAATAACAACCGTGTGAATGATTATATAACAGCGGAGGCACACTGACAGTGAGTAGCATCAAGTTTCGCGAGAGCGTTATAACATGTACTAGTACCCCATCGTGTCACATATCTAGATCGTGTGTAGAAATCGGCGGGGAGAACGCCTAGATCTCAAAGGGGAATGTGGCGAGCCACAACTGGAGTCCAACGTGAGTAAGTCCAAGAATACTTCCTATACCTATGTAAGCGATGAAAATGAGAAACCGAAAAACAAGGCTTCGAACAACTCATTCCGCAAAGCCGAAACATCCAGGTGCCCAGAATTTGAATATGACTGAACCTGGTCAAGAAGGTATTTTGAAAGAAAGAATAAAGTGCAATACAAATTATCCATCATCTTCGAGCTGCGAATGCTGGGAAACGACCCCTCTGTAAATAGGGCAGCACCGAACTAGGAAGAATCGAATGTTCCGATTCAATGCACTGGCTCTGAATCGATTGCCGCCATATTCTGCACCCCAGCTTACACCATCGCCATTTAGAACACTATAAAGACACGGTTCGAAGACTGTTAGCACACGTATCTTCCATCCGACTTGAAGAAGTAAAACATACCCGAAGGTGAGCAAACCAAAACAGGCTCGACAAATTGTTGCTCTGGCGTCGTGATATACATTCCGCCACCCACCATCGAATACAGCAAGGGGTCGCAAGATGGATCTGCGGAGCACTGGCCGATGGCATCGACGGCGGAACTGCAATTTGGAAATAATAGCCAAGCAACTCCTCCTGATCATAATCGGAAATGAGGGCATCTTCAAAGCCCTTATCTACGCGAGCGGGGTGTCAAAGCTGTAGCAGTGGAACGCACAACAAACGACATACTGATGCAGATAGTCATGTATCTCTTCCAGAACAATTCCTGTCGAAAGGAAGTCGAGACGTATAGTGATTTCGAACGCGTTTCGTCTGCCAGGTAATCAAAGAGGGACTTGTGATAGAATTCATATGGGGTTTTGTGGTCCGCCGACGGTACCTTCGCCAGAGAATGAAGATCGCCGAGTAAATAATCTGCCTCGCCCTCAAACGTTTGGAGCCAGGCGTTGATGAAATACGCGGGCGGGCGGTCATCGGCGCTGGGGTAGATATGCCGCAAGTACTTCCCGCCTGTTCGATTTTGGTATGGAACCAGGCCATTTATAATCCAGAGCCATCCGATAGAGAGGGCGGGGTCTGGGCTGGAACTGAGCACATGGGAGTATAAAGCGTCGAGGTGAGCAAAAGGATTGATATCCGCGTTCTTTGGCTTGATGTTGAGCGCTATGTCGAGAAGGGCATGTGGATTTCCTGTACGCGCCTGGGTTAAAAATCGTATGACTGTGGCTGCATAGATGAATTGGCTGGACGCGTTCTTCACCAAGGTGGGGACGACGCCGGGCGCAGGCCACGCGGGACTGAGTTTGCAGCGCCGGCGGATTTCATTAAACTTGGCCTCGAGATAGAGGGCTATATCGGCATCTNGATGGTAGGTTTCATCCAGGGTAAGAATGGAAGCGGGTTGGATGCTCGGCCCTTCTGTGTTGAAGAAAAGACGGAACACTCGCTCTGGGCGGCTGGAGAGAAGAACGCGAAAGGGAAACGCTGGATCCGTTGTTGCATGTTGCAAGACTTGCAGAATCTCGAGCTGATCCTCTTCCTTCAACCGTTCCTGCAATGGCTCCTTCACCCAGGAGCGCCCAGACACCAAAGCTTCTGCTGCATCGTATTCATCCAGTCCATCAATGATGATGGCTTGAGGCCAACTCGCCGGGTGCAGGCCAGTTCCGAGTCCGACTTGCCGTAGAGGATTGAGCACAAGGGTTTCCATCTGAACGCGCAGGTTCTTCCCAAAAACCTCGGGATTGTGTTCAACAGAGGTCAAAATGGCTGCTTTCAGACCTCCGTGACATCTTGCGAGCTGATAGGCCAAAGTCGGGATGAAACGAATCTTGGTGCGGCGACTACCTGACCCGGAGGATGAAGAAAAGAAGAACGAGGCTGCTAGATGCCCCCCCGTCGGTGCACCTATCGGCCAGTGTGCCCATAATCGCCGTCTTCCCTGTGCCGGCAGGTCCTGTCACCCATTTCATCTTCTTCGGCTGGCCGTCTAGATCTCCTTCCAGAATCCAGCTGTACAGTTCGTCCTGAACGGCAACTCGGGTTTCGGGATGGCACTTTGGTGCATCACAACGTTCAGCAGAGTCGTGCATTGCGCCCACTGCTATATGAGACTGTAAATCTGGACAATGCTGAGGGTTAAAATGAAGCTAAAGAGAAGGGCTCTGTATTGACTCGCACCTCGGAGTGGACTGGGGTCGGCGGATGACGTACTCCGGATGTAGGTCTGAGCTGTGATAAAGGAGCTGTTCTCGATGTTCAAGTGGTGGGCACTGTTGAAATTGCTCGTCATGGCCAACGATCGTATAGGCTTGGTGAGGTCCAGCAACCGACGCCCATGCAAATGTGGGACCGACCGGGCGCCCGACGCTAAGGGGTTGCGAAGGCAGCAAACATGATTGGCACGAATCGGGAAGGGATGCTAACTGTCCAGTTTATTGACTGGGCAACTAAAATCAATACGGTATTCCAGCACCCTACGTATCTAGATCGTGTGTGTATAGTACGGTGGTGAGGGGCAGTAAGCAACAATCACGAAACAACAGACAATCGAGAAGAGGGCAGAGAGTCATGAGTAGAGTTCGACGCAAGCCCAAGAATCTTTCCTACACATAAGGAATAAAAACCAGAAACCACGACCTAAACCACCAAATCGGCGTCCAAAGATAGCCGGGGGCGATGCCTGCGTGCCAGTGCGCAGGTAAGTATACGACCAAATAACCATTTTCCCTCGAGCGTTGCCAAAACTGACTGTCGCAGAAATATCCAAGGCTCGACAGCGACGACGTCATCCATGCAAAGTGTTGCCGCGAAATGACAACATCGGAACCAACCCCCCAAAGAAGAAAACCCNAAAAAAGACCGGATGACGACCAATCCCAGCACCACTAGGAAACNAAAAAACCCGATTCAAGATCCCAAAATGAAAAAAAAAAAAATAGTCGNAAGACGATGATGATGATGATGACGACAATGATGATGGTTGTGACAAAGATGTTGAATCGTAGCGTGTTGTTTCGTGAACCGTGTTTCGGCGACGAAGAGATGTGGGTATGAAAAGGATGAACTGGTAGCTCGGTGGGGTCACGATAATGGACTGGTATTTCGAGCGAGTTTTCGCTGTTTTCCACGAAGGTTGCTATCGCTATAGGCATGGTGCAGCTGATCATGTCCAAGATTATTTGGGCCGTCGACTGTCATTCTTCTTGCTTGTAATTTTTCTTTCCGTTTCTTGAGAAGACTCGGTGGAACAGGGGGTGGTGTAGCTCGTAATTTTGGGTGGAGAAGTGACACATCTCCGCAATTGCGAGAAATCGTCAACTCTCCAGGTAAAGGCATCACTAGTGAAAGTGTGATAGGATCGACGAGAGTTGCTGATGGTGGGATGAAGGGAGCTAGTGAGGGTGAAGAGGCAGCGACAGAGACTGATGATGAGGCTGGAGATGTGAAATGCGACATTGTAGCTGAAGATCCCGGTGGTGTGGGGGGGAAAGGGTACTCGAAACGAGTCAAATTGGTCGCAAACGGCGTCCCAACGATGTTCGTCGAGGGCGAGTGAAGTTTCATGTTTGCCATGTCGGGCAAAGGAGGGATGGGGATGGAGAGAGGAGGTGTGGGAGGGGACGAAGAGCTGCTGGAAGAACAGGATGAATCTGAAGTGTTCTCGGTTTGCTGATTCTTCGAGAGGTCTGATATGAATGGTGGAGTCGATGATTCGCAACACGTATCAGCTTCCTGTTGATGATTTGGCAGTGTCCGCCCAGGAATCTCGTCGAGCTCGGGAGAAGTGGCACGCTGGAGGGCGCACTCTATCTATAAGAGCGAAAGAAAGAGGTGAGCTCAACGAACACAGCACGTTCAGAATATGTATCCAGGGAAAGAACCCCCAAAAGTAAATAGCCACCTACCAGCTCTAGAGGATCTGAGTGATTCTGCTTTTCCTCCTGCGAAAACCTTTGATCCATGACGTCGGCGTCGTCATTGCTCGAATTTGGGGTACTGAGCTCCTCGCTGGGTCCCTGCGATGCGTCGATTGACAGGGATCCGGGCATCAGCGAGGAATGTCCACGGCTCGACACAGAACCCATGTCTGCTGGGACGGGAGTCNGGGGGGAAGGGAGACAGCCGCTAAAACATGCTCCGGGAACACGCCCTAGAAATAAAGCTGGCTGTTTCCGAGAACACGTGAAGCTTCTGGAAACACGGAGTGGCAGGGAACTTGGGCAAATTTTCCTTCGCTTGGGCTTCTTTCTGTGGGGAGATGAGAGATGCCGTACAAAAACCAATGCATGGAGCTGAACAGGTGTTCACGTCCAATAGGGAAATACCAGTGCCCAAAGGCTATGCAAAGCCAGCAGGAAACGGGCCCTCATCACTCAGATCCATGAACCAAAGCCTGTTGTATGAATCATCCCACAGGCGTAGTCCTCCCGCCGACAGAGATGGATAATTCATTTAGCAATGTACAAGATTGCAACAAAAAACCTACGAATCAGTGCTGCCCTTCTGCCCTGTGCTACCCCGCTCCGACGTCCGTGCGCTGCCCAGCCAGCGGACCAGCTGATCAATTCGCGTGACCAATTGAGATATGATGATGCCTACCAAGCTAGGCCAGATCGAATCGACATCAAAGGGGGAGCATCCAGAGGTAGAATGAGAAAGGTGGGCTGGGGAGCCAATGGGGAGCACTCTGCGAAGCGTCCAGACGGTGATGGTGGAGGTTTAAAAGAGTCAAAAAACCATGATGAATGGGGAGCGATTTGCAGGCGGTCGGCCGGGAGCCTAGATCCAGGCCCAGACCAGTCCTTTCCGTTTCAGGATAGGATGCCGCGGGGTGCCGTTTCCCAGGCTCGAAGTGACCAAGGTGAAGCCATGCAGTAAAAACATACCAGGACGCGTAGAGTAGATCGTAGCGTACGGGCCGATAAATTATACCAAGTTAGCGCAAACTTGGGAGCGATCCGAGTTTGCCCTCATTCCGTCTCTCAAGCGCCTGCACGCCTGGTCTCTCGCTCTAGGACAGTAACATGCACTCGACTTGTCAGAGCGATCTCTCTTTTTTTCCCCGCCCTCCCGTTGCCAGTGTGTAGATAACTCGTCGATCCCAGCTTTGTTGCATTACTCTTCTGCGTGTACCATGCTTCGCCCTTCGGTTTAGTGAGTGCGACGCACTACTTCCTCTCAGGCCGGGGATTGAGAGATTCTTAACGTTTTGTCTCGAACTGTCTCCGTGCCAGCTCACTGCGAAGTACTAGTTCCCAGTGGGATCGTGGGCCCTTTCCAACTCACCGCTCTCACCGCTGAAGTCGGGTTCCTGGGTTAGTAGCGAAGACCGCACCACCTTTAGAAACTAGGAGTAACAACTCCATTAATGTCCAACTTTCAAATGCCCTCTCATTATTTATCGTTCTTCAGATCAAAATTCATCAGCCTATCGGCACACTTAGTCTATATACCCGGTTTGATGACTTGTTTCGTCCCGTAGACCCGAAAGGTTGGGGTTTGAGCACAAGCCCTCCTCGCCCTGCAAATTTCCTGCTCAAATGATTCCTGCATGGCCCATTTGTAGTCCATGGCGGCATATGCACCAAGGCGTGGATAAAGGCGTACAGGAGAAAGTTCGAGTGTTTCCAGGTAAGTGAGGCTCTCGGCTATTCGGATGAGGAGGGTAGACTGTGGGCAATTAAAAGTTGTCAGTTGGACTCCAATGGCAGGGTGGAGGTTCGAAACCACTCACCAGATCCATGGAAAGCTTCTCTTGTGAGTCAAGGCCGGGCCATTCCTTGGTGTCAGCCGGATAATGATATAACAGAGTGAAACTCTGAAGCTCCTGGCATTTGAGCACACATTCCAGGTAATCGTCTGTAATCGACCAGGATCGAAAATTCAAAGATGAGAATGAGAGTTTTTGCAGTGAGTGTTGATGGCGGGATAGGACAGTGTGGAAGACTTCATCGGGGTAATCTTTTGCTTCATGACCGCCCTGACCCCGAATGTGGAGTTCGTTCAGGCCTTCATATGAAGCAAGATATCGAACCGCTGCTGCATCCAACGGATATACAGCCAAATACCGAATCTGGACTCGGTTCCCAGCGAGAGTCTGCCAGAATGATGCATCGATATCGCCCGCCTTCATTTGGACATCGAGATGAACGAGAGATCGCAAGTAAGGGACCGACGATGCTGATATAGTGAACGAAGTGTTCCTCACTGCCAGCTTGGTTAAAGTAGGGACGAATGAGGGTGAGTTCATAGAATCTTCGAAGATGACGTCGAGATTTGTGCCGCGGTGTCGCTCAACAGTCTCGATGGTAAGTTCTTCAAGGTCTGGGCATCGAGCAATCATACGGCCTATCGGCTGGATCGTTGGCAGCGGAAGGAGTTTAAGAAAGCGCAGGTTTGCAAAGGCGTCTAGTAGTGGTGATATCTTCCCCCTCGACTGGAAGCTCGCTGGCAATAACAGGCATAGTCCTCGTAATTTCGGAAATTGGGATAAAGCCCGAAGGACCTCCGCGTGCGGCCCCTTTTCTTGGACGAGAAACCTAGGGTAAAAATTCGCAAAAAGTGAGTGAGGGTTCATTACTAGAGAGAAATTTCGCAAAATAACATACGATGCGGACTCGACATTCCTCAAAGCCTGAATAGCAGGAATCAGAAATCTGTTTTGGCACACAAGCATCGCTTCCCTCGCTTCTCCTTGGAACTCGTCGAATGGACCGGATCCATTCACGGGCACGAGAGTGAAAATGGACAGTTTTTTGGTCCACCGACCAGCTGGACTGCTTCCAGAGGCCAGCGTCGACAGTTTGTGTTCAATGAAAGGCGCGGATCGACGGGTGATACGGATGACAATCGACGCAAAGGCGAGCGGCTCTGCTAGCTTGTTCATTCCTTTCGAGACCAAGCGTAAGGCTTTCACACTGCAGACATCTGCCTGCTTAACCTGTGCACTTCCAGTTAACATAGAATCAAATCAGGAAGAGGTGTGCATACGATGAGCCAGAAGACATCTGCAGGAAGCACCTCTCGAATGTTAGCATCCCCTAACGACATTGGATCAAGATGTGGAGAGCGCTCGTGAAGAA
Source organism: Candolleomyces eurysporus (assembly GCA_027579435.1). Lineage (NCBI taxonomy): Eukaryota > Fungi > Basidiomycota > Agaricomycetes > Agaricales > Psathyrellaceae > Candolleomyces > Candolleomyces eurysporus. Next base: position 42,615 of record JANBPK010001044.1, read on the forward strand.
AGGGAACTCTGTACAATGAGTGCTTATGTAGCACTGAAAGCGGTCGCGTTCAACGTTCATAGCCGCATCCTGATCAGATGCCAACGTTCCAACGAGTCAGTCAGCAATGGAAGCAAGAATAGAGGGAGGCGGAGAATAAGGCAGGAAGGGCAAAGTATGGTAATATCGAACAAGAAAGAGAGCGAGAGCCTCAGCTTTATACGCCGTTGACTTGCGCACGGACCTCTGAAGAAGGGATAGAAAGTCGATCGGATGAAAAAACGAGCGACGATCACCCTCGCTGATCATGACAAACAAGTCTTCGACCTGGCTAAATTATTGATTATTAATGACGTTGATATCTCGAATGGGTTGATAATTTGTCTACCCAATAGAATAGTATACATGCCAGGCTAGTCGAAGGTATCACAAAATAGCTCGTGCTCCAGGGATGAACGGTACGATCAAACACCAAAGAAACCAGCTAGTACTACTGCTACACATAGAAATTCATCGTGTCTTTCAATCAATCATCCAATTAAACCACCTTTTCTAGGCGATGGCGGGGTCCATCCATCGCCGAGAAACGTCAGCGGCTTGACACAGTACCGATGTCTGCTCAGGGGACGCAGATGGGAAGAAGAGGAAAGGGGCAGTGGCAAGACATATTCCGGACCCATTTCTAAGCTCTACCATGGAAACCGGGGTGGGCCTTCATCCTCGACTTTCACAAGATTGAAGCGACCATTGTTTGGGTCAAAAGTCAAAGATGAAGGTGCACGCAGTCCAAACCTAAGATTTGTCCCGCGCATTTGGAAGGTGGGGGTTTGAGCACAAGTTATCGTCGCCCCACAAATTTCCCGCTCAAACGATTCCTCCACAACCCTTCGGTAGTTCATGGCGCCTGTTCCACAACCGAAGCGCGGGTATTTGCGTACAGGAGAGAGTTCGAGTGTTTCCAGGTTAGTGAGGCTCTCGGTTATTCTGGTGAGGAGGATAGACTAGAGGCAAAGCCGTCACTAATTGGGCTCAGCAGCAAAGTAGAGCTTCTAAACCACTCACCAAATCCATGGAAAGCTTCTCTTGTGAGTCGAGGCCATACCGGTCCTTGTTATTGGCCGGATAATGATATAATAAAGTCAAACTCTGAAGCGCCTGACATTTGAGCACACATTCCAGGTAATTGTCCGTAATAGACCAGGATCGAAAATCCAAAGATCCGAATGAGAGTTTTTGGAGTGACCGTTGGTGGCGAGGTAGGACAGTGTGGAAGACTTCATCAGGGCAATCTTTTGCTTCATGACCGCCGCGACCTCGAATGTGGAATTCGTTCAGGCCTTCATACGAAGCGAGATATCGAATTGCTGCTGCATCCAACGGATATACAGCGAAATACTGAATCTGGATCCCGTTTAAGGCGAGAGTCTGCCAGAATGACGCATCGATATTGCCCGCCTTCACTTGGACGTCGAAATGAACAAGGGATCGTAAGTAAGGAACCGACGATGCTGATATGGTGAACGAACTGTTCATCACTGTCAGCTTGGTCAAAGAGGGGACAAATGAGGGTGAGCGAATAGAACCGTTGAAGATGGTCTCGAGATTTTGGATGTGTTGTTGGTTATAATCGTTCCAAAGAGATAACTCTTCAAGGGCTGGACATCGAGCGACCAGGCGGCCTATCGAGTCGACTGTAGATGCAGAAATTGGCAGTGACGTGAGCTTGAGAACGCGCAAATTGGCGAAGGCTTCCAGGGGCGGGACTCCCTCCCTCGATTCGAAGCTCACTGGCAATGAGAGCGACAAATCTCGCAATTTTGGAAATTGGGCCAAAGCCCGAAGGACCTCCGCATCCGGTCCTCTTCCGTGGACAGGAAACCTAAGGCATAGCTCATTAGCAGGTTAAAATCGAACATAAGTAGTGCAAGATCAACGTACGATGCGAATTCGACGTTCCTCAAAGCCTGGATGGCCGGAATTAGAAATCTCCTCTGACACGCAAGCATCATCTCCCTCGCTTCTCCCTGAAGCCTGTCATACTGACTAACCGCGGTCAACTCGACGGGTACTAGGCTGAAAATGGTCAGCCTTTTCGTCCACCGAGTAGCTGGACTATTTCCAGAGGCCAGCCTCGATAGTTGATGCTCGATGTAAGACGCTGATTCTGGTACAAAGTTGATGGTGATCGACGCGAAGGTGAGTCGTTCTGCGAGCTCGTTCATCGCCTTCGAGACCAAGCGTAGGGTTTTTACGCTACCGAAGTCTTCATCCTTGATCTGTGTAGTCGATCTCAGTCTACATGCCACTCTTCAAGGGGAAGATATGTGCACACCTCATCAAGAATGAGCCAAAAGACATCCGCTGAAAGCACTTCAAGAACGTTGGCGCCCGCTATCGACATCGTATCGGGGGCTGAGTTGGCAAAAAGGGAATTCTTTATTGTGAATGGTTTATATAGCGCTGATCATGACTCAGAAGGCGGGTAGTCAGGGTCATAGCCACGTTAACTAAGATCCATTACCAAAGACAAACATTGTAATATAACATGCGGACTCAAAATTCCTCAAAGTTTGGATAGCAGGAATTAGAAATATCTGTTCTGGCACGCAAGCATCTTCTCCCTCGCTTCCCCATGAAACTCGTCGTATAGACTCAATCAATTGACGGGCACAAGGCACGAGACTGAAAATGGTCAGCCTTTCAGTCCACCGACTAGGTGGACTGTTTCCAGAGGCTAGAGTCGATACTCATAGTTTGTGGTCGATGGAAGGCGCGGGTCGACGGATATCGATGATAATCAATGCAAAGGCGAGTGGCTCCACTTGCCGGCTCATTTCTTTCGAGACCAAGCGTAAGGCATTCACACTGCAGACATCTACCTGCTTAACCTGCACGCTTCCATTTAATCTAGAAAGAGGTGCGCATGCAATGAGCCAGAAGACGTCTGCAGGAAGCATCTCTGGAATGGTAGCATCCACTATCAAGATTGGATCAAGATGAGGAAAGCGCTCATTGAACAAAGAGAACTTTGCTCAGTGGGTGGCTGAAAGCGGTAGTGCTCATACTAGCTATAGTATAGTATGACTTATAGCCACATGCCAACGTTCCAACGAGTCAGCCAACAATGGAAGCAGGAATCGAGAGAGGCAGAGAACCAGGCCGGAATGACAAAATAAAATTGAGGATGCCAGCGAGAGCCTCAGCTTTATATGTCGCTGACTTGCGCACGGATCTCCAAAGCAGGGATAGAAAGTCGATCGGACGTAGAAGCGACGATGACCGTCGCTGATCATGACACAGACGTCCCCGACCCCACTAGCTCAACTGTTAATGGCGTCGATATCTCAAATGGGACATCAATTTCTGATAATTTGTCTACCAATAGAACGGTACGATATGTACCAGGCTCGTCGAAGGTATCACAACAGCTCGTGCTCCGGTGATGAACGGCACAACTGAACACCAAAGAGACCACCGAGTACTATTGAGACACCCTACACAAAGAAATCTATAGCTTCTTTCAATCGATCATCCAATAAACCACCCTTCCTAGGCGGTGCCGGGGACCCATGGATCGCCAATTGCAAGAAACGTCAGTGGCTTAACACGGCACTCATGTCTGCTCGGGGGACGCGGATAGGGAAGAGGAGGAAAGGCAGTGGCAAAACATATTCTGGAGCCATTAATTGCAAGCTCTACCACGATCAAAACAGTAGGCCTTTGCCCTTGACCTCCACAGGGTTGAAGCGACTCTTGTTTTGGTCAAAAAACAAAGGTGATCTCACAAACGGTCTCAACGGACCATCTGCCCCCTGCATTTGGAAGGTGGGAGTTTGAGCACAAGTTATCGTCGCAGCGCAAATTTCGCTCTCAAACGAATCGTGCATGGCCCTTATGTATTTGATGGCGTCTGTTGTACGACCAAGGTGCGGATATTGGCGTACAGGAGAGAGTTTGAGCGTTTGCAGGCTCGTGAGGCTCTCGGTTATTCGGGTGAGCAAGGTAGACTGTAGGCAAAGCTGTCACTAATCGGACCAAGTGGAGTCTAGAAACCACACACCAGACCCATGGAAAGCTTCTTCTCTTGTGGATCAAGGCCGGACCATTCCTTATCAGCCGGATAATGATATAACAGAATCAAACTCTGAAGCGCCGTGCATTTGAGCACACATTCCAGGTAATTGTCCGTAATCGACCAGAATCGAAAATCCAAAGATGAGAATGAGAGTTTTCGCAGCGACTGTCGATGGCGAGATAGGATAGTGTGGAAGACTTCATCGGGGTAACCTTCCGCTTCATGACCGCCGCTACCTCGAATGTGGAATTCGATCAGGCCTTCATACGAAGCGAGATATCGAATCGCTGCTGCATCCAATGGGCGTACAGCGAAATACCGAATCTGGATACCGTTTGAGGCGAGAGTCTGCCACAATGATGCATTAATATTGCCCTCCTCCACTTGAACGTCGAGATGAACAAGGGATCGTAGGTAAGGAACCGACGATGTAGATATGTTGAACGAACTGTTCCTCACTGTCAGCTTGGTCAAAGAAGGGACGAATGAGGGGGTGTGCATAGAGCTGTTGAAGATTGTGTCCAGATTCTGGATGTGTTGTTGGCCACAGTTGTTCGAAAGAGTCAGTTCTTCAAGGGCTGGACACCGAGAAACTATGCGGCCTATTGACTTGATTGTAGCTGCAAAAATTAGCAGTGATGTGAGCTTGAGAACGCGCAAATTGGCGAAGGTTTCCAGAGGCGGGACCATCTCCCTCGATTCGAAGTCCACTGGCAATGTGAGCGACAGATCTCGCAATTTCGGGGATTGGGCCAAAGCCCGAAGGACCTCCGCATCCGGTTCTCTTTTGTCCGCGCGAAAGCTAAGGCAGAATTCATTAGCAAGTTGAAATCGAGCAGAAATATTTCAAGGTCAACATACAATGCGAATTCAATGTTCCTCAAAGCCTGGATGGCTGGTATTAGAAATCTCTTCTGGCACGCAAGCATCGTCTCCCTCGCTTCTCCCTGAAGCCTGTCATACCGACTCATCGCAGTCAATTTGACGGATAATAGGTTGAGAATGGTCAGCCTTCTTGTCCACCGAGTAGCTGGACTATTTCCAGAGGCCAGCCTCGATAGCTGATGCTCGATGTAGGACGCTGATTCTGGTACAAAGTTGATGGTGATCGACGCAAAGGTGAGTGGCTCTGCGAGCTCGTTCATCGCCTTCGAGACCAAGCGCATAGTTTTTACGCCATCGAAGTCTGCATTCTTGACCTGTGTAGCCCCAATCCCAGTCAATGTGTACAAGCCACTCTTCAAAGGAAAGATGTGTGCGCACCTTATCGAGAATGAGGCAAAAGACATCTGCTGAAAGCACTTCTAGAGCGTTAGCACCCGCTATCGACATCGTACCAGGAGTTGTATTAGCAAAAGGAAATCCTTTACTGTGAATAGATGATATAGCGCTGAAGGTGGGAGTGAAAGTCACAGCCTCGCTCGAATCACCGCTGAAGTTTGTCAACCGCTCCGTGACGGATCCGGAGTAGCCGACGGAGATCACAGATCACAGAAGCCAAAGTTCAGACGGCAGCTTTATAGTCGCTGATGCTGATGTGCGCGGACCTCCGAGTAGAGGGATGCTCTAGTAGAAATTATTGAAGAGTCGATCGGATGAAGAAATAAGCGCTTAAGCGACGATCACCTTCGCTGATCATGACAAAGAAGTCCTCGACCTCACTGGTTTTAATGACGTCGATATCTCGAAAGGTTGAACGTTGACATGATGATTTGTCCACCCAACAGAATAGTAATATGCCAGGCCAGTCGAAGGTATTACAACAACTCGTGCTTCAGTTATGAGCGGTATGATCAAACACCAAGAAACCACCTGGTACTAAATTTAATTTTTTTTATTATTTATTTTACTGCTACACGCATAATTCCATAGCGTCTTTCAATCAATTATCCAAAAAAAAAAACTACCCTTTCCAGGCGATGGTGGGGGTCCATGCATCGCCAAGAAGTGTCAGCGGCTTGATACGGTACCCATGTCTGCTCAGGGGACGCAGATGGGAAGAAGAGGAAGGGCAGTCGCAAAACATATTCTGGAGCCATTTCTAAGCTCTACCATGGAAGCCGCAGTAGGCCTTCATCCTTGACCTTCACAGGATTGAAGCGACGATGGTTTGGGTCAAAAACCAAAGTTGATGCACGCAGTCGAAACCTAGGATTTGTCCCGCGCATTGGCAAGGTAGGAGTTTGAGCACAAGTTATCGTCGCCCCACAAATTTCCCGCTCAAACGATTCCTGCATGGCCCTTCGGTAGTTCATGGCGCCTGTTCCACAACCGAAGCGCGGGTATTCGCGTACAGGAGACTATAGGCAAAGCCTTCACTAATTGGACTCAGCAGCAAAGTAGAGCTTCGAAACCACTCACCAAATCCATGGAAAGCTTCTCTTTCGGGTCAAGGCCGGACCAGTCCTTGTTATCGGCCGGATAATGATATAACAGAGCCAAGCACTGAAGTGCCGTGCATTTGAGCACACATTCCAGGTAATTGTCCGTGATCGACCAGGATCGAAAATTCGAAAATGAGAATGAGAGTTTTTGCAGTGAGTGATGATGGCGAGATAGGATAGTGTGGAAGATTTCATCAGGGCATTCTTTTGCTTCGGGACTCTCGCGACCTCGAATGCGGAGTTCCTTCAGGCCTTCATATGAAGCCAGATATCGAACCGCTGCTGGATCAAACGGATATACAGCGAAATACTGAACCTGAATCCCGCTCAAGGCGAAAGTCTTCCAGAATGATGCATCAACATTGCCCGCCTTCACTTCAACATCGAGATGAACGAGTGATCGTAAGTAAGGAACCGACGATGCTGATATGGTGAACGAACTGTCCATTACTGTCAGCTTGGTCAAAGAAGGGACGAATGAGGGTGAGCGCATCGAGTCGTTGAAGATCGTGTCGAGATTTCGGATGTGCTGTTGGTTATAATCGTTCCAAAGAGCCGGTTCTTCGAGGGCTGGACATCGAGCGACCAGGCGGGCTATTGAGTTGATGGCAGATGCAGAAATTGGCAGTGACGTGAGCTTGAGTACGCGCAAATTGCCGAAGGTTTCCAGTGGCGGAACTCCCTCCGTCGATTTCAAGCTCACTGGCAACAAGAGTGACAGATCTCGCAATTTCGGAAAAGCCCGAAGGCCAAGTTTTGGCTGTGCTACAGCTTCGTACTCATGAAGAATAGCGGGTTTCAAAGGTAGTTTATCGCTGTAATTTTGCGCCAGATTGGTGGCTATATTGGAGGCACAATCATTCACCCGTTGTTCCAGGCAAAATTCCCTGTCAGCCCAATAACCTGTTTACCAATACAACAAAACCCTTTCTCGCAACAGGAGAATTCAACTCGACTGATAACCCGCCATCTATCTTTAGATTCACCAGCAGTGAGCCGCCAAACGGGTTGAATCCGTCGCGCGGGTTGCTTTAACCCGACGCGGGGCGCGTAGTGATCACCCGTGATGTGTACTCCATCAAGGAAAGGTGGCTTAATGCCGGGCGGCACGTAGTGGATCTCGTGTAGACCAGGTTCAAGTAGACCAGAAATGTCGAGGGTGAGTAGAAGTGGTGACTGTGGAGAGGGTGTTGTCAGTAGATTGAACGATTTACCCTTCTCGAGCACTCAGCAGTCTTTTATACTTGTTTGAAATACGAAGAATCTAAGATACGGAGGCGCATACCTTGTTATGAAAGTCCCCAGGATGCCAAAGCACCATATTCCCTTTCGCGAATAAAAGACGGTCTACAATGAAGCCCGGGAACCCGAAAGAACCTCATGTCTCAAATGGGACTCTTATTATCATTGTGCCTGACATTGATTGGTCCCATGGCCACTTCGACACACAGCATGTCTTCAGAGCGGTTTCAATGTTCTTCAATAGATAAAGGAAAGTGGCGGAAGAATGTTGTAGATGACCCCCTGGTGCGAAACGTTGAATTGGGGTTGAACTTGTAGACTCTAGTGCTTGTACACACAAACAAGTTTACAACTGGGATTGTGTCAATGCCAAAATAATACTCGTAGATATGGGACCGGGAGAAACTAGGGTACACGTCTAGCGGAAACACTGCTGGGATCCAGTTTTTCTGCATTCGGCAAGATCGCTGCAAAACGCATCCTTAGATTAGAAAGTTTTGATAGTATTCTGCATTGGGCCAAAATGTGGTGCAAAATGCGATTATTTGTCTTTTGCAGCTTGCAATACGCGGAATCTGGCGTTTCGCGGGCGGCAATACGCAAATAATTGTCTTTTGCGCGTTGCAAGAGGTTTTTTAGAACTTAAGANTTTTTTGGATCCGTTTTGCACGCATCTTGCAAACCGCAGGAAATTTGGATCCCAGCAGTGAAAGAGCTCCTATTGGTTTTCACATGTTTCCGAGTTTGGTTGAAGCGCGGTGGCGTTCCTATGCGTCTAATCCAGTCGGTAATGACCATACGGAGCATGAAGACAACCTGACCGGTGTTCTCTTTCATCGCGCTCAACGTCTTCGTGGCTCGTGGCGCGTTGGACGAGGTATCTCAACTCCTGATCACGAAAAATTCGTTCGTCACCTCGACAATATCCTTGCTTCGAGCACTTCCAGCGGGTCGGGAGTGAACTGGGAGTCACTCACGAGGATCATCAAAGACCGCTACAGCGACCGACTTGAAATTCTGCACCACACCCTCCACGGCTTGCATGGAGGCGGAAGTTCCTCACCAATCGAGCGATTGCGACAGGCCCATCGGTACATTGACGGCATGTTGACGCCATACATTCTCAACGGTGTTCGCCCTCCAGTTCGGTTGACTTCGACAAATACACCCCCCACCGCCAATCACACCTGGGCCGTCCCCGTTTTCCGTGAATGCGCCACCACACACGTACGGGCCCTGTACGCTCTCAAAGATGACATGACGCGGGCAGAAGTTCTCTTGCTTGAAGCCGCAAGTGGAGTGCTAAACGAAATTTGTCGGACTATAGTCGGCTTGTGGGCGCACGGCATTGAAGCGGGCCTCGACCTGCCTCCTTCCAACTCCTCTCCCAATTCCGCAGCTTCTTATCACCATTACGCTGAGAAACTCACAGATCTCATCGTTTGGCTGGGTTGGAGCGCATGGTTCAAGTGCCGAAATCCGACTTGTACTTTCGAAGAGACGTGCTATTTGCCGACGTGGCCATTCTTTCATAACGTCAAGCCCTGGCCGCCCAGTGCTCCTCGTCGTCGGTATCCGGATTGGGGAGACCCCGATGACACGTCCGAGTGGGACTTCCCAAAACCGCGGTGTTATAGGAGGGTGTTTCCGTTCAAGCTTCCATGAAAATGGGGTTCTGAGGAGGTAATCTACATATATCTAGAATTTCATGCTGCTGAATCATGTGTAATCCCATCGGAGAAGAAATTGGGTCCGACGGTGGGTGCTAAAGCTAGAGCTAGGTACCGGAGCTGGCTTTCTCAAGCTTAGCCAATGCAGCCGATGCATCCATTAATTGGCAACCGCGAATGAATGAAACTACGCACTGAGGGTCAGCTGGTAAGCCCCAGTAGGGTTCGTGCAAACATGCACAGCAGTACTGAATGGTGTGCCTTTGCAGCCGAGTACCGCCTACATCCAGCTGGCTTCAAGCATCTGTCGGTTAAGGTACGTCAATGACGGCCGACCTGCAACTACAAACCCACATTTGTTTGCTCACGGGCATCATGTCCAGGAAGGTTCTCCGGATCGAGTTCTCCCTTCCTAATTTTGGCATCTTAGCCAATGCGATGTGTCGCGTTCTGCTTACTCCCCAACGAGCTCGAGTCCATCGGCACTATAGTAAGAGAGGCGGGTATCGTATTCAACTCCAGGCCTCCTGGCGCTGACCTTTAAGGCTCCTTTTGTGAAGCTGACGGGCTCGACTGTCGTGTTAATACCCTGAATCTATTGTGTGCACGGAGAAGTTCGCCAGTCACTGGTGCCCTCAATGGCCTTCATTGAACACGCCGGCCATGTTTGACAGTGGGTACCACTGTGACTAAATCTCACCGGTGGGTTCTGATAATTTTACGTCTTTTGGTTACTCAGTTACGGTTCATTGAAGTCTATTGTAACGGCNTTTTTTCTTGTTACTGCATTGGTAATCGAACTGTACGGTAAAAGGCATATCAAATGGTCGGGAGGACGCCTACAATTTCATGAGGGTGTCTACAGCGGCAGGCAGCATCTTTTCGATCTGCATGTGCCATGGAATGCACCACAGGTATTTTCAAGAAGCTGGTCGAGTTCTGGAAACTGCCCGGAACATGGAAAGTTTGTGTACACGCAGGTCTCACACCATTCATCCAGCCGGCGTCATCTCAAGACAGTTATGGAGACCTGGGGTTCAACTACATCGGCTAACGAGATGCTCGCCAGGAACAATGTCGAATGATCAGTAGAACACCAACAAACTGGTGACGATGTCTCCAGCCGCAGGCGACAGCTGGTCGATTGTGTACGCAATGGAAAGCTCCCACATGCATTTTCAAAAAGCCGGCCCTCTCGAGCCCCTGGAGACCACTCGGAACATCAAAGATCTGAGTACATTCACAGCCTGGACCATTCATTCAGCCGGTCATGTTCGGACACCTGTGATTTTTTGAGGGACAATCATAGACTGAATTGACCCATTGTATGACGAAATGTGGATCCATGTCCTTTTGGTTTGCACTATATAAGCCATCTGAGCAAGAGGGACAAACCTACGACTCTCCTACACCAAGTCAAGTCGCTTCTCATTCTCAGCCCAATTCTCCTAGCCTACCTTTTCGATGCTCGATTTCGATCATACCTGGTACAACAACCTTCCCACCATCCAGGGAGCCAGCGAGACGTTCACCGACCGACCCCAGTGGCTGAAGAAGATCGNCCCCCCTGATGGCCCGAGAAGAGTACAAAGCCTACGCTTTAACCCTTGTCCATCAACATGTTAAGCTGGAGCAAGGCGAACGGATGGTTGCCACGGGCCTAGTCACTCGGCCAGAAAGCGTCCCCGACAAAGAGCACCCCAATGTTATACCCAGCGCCTGGACTGCGGAGGGAAAGCCATTCGAGTGGCTGAGGGTGGCGACACCCGAGGACCTCTTGCCTCCTCCGCCCGCCAAGTTGATCGAAGACTTAGAGGCGATATTGGCGGAAGACTCCGCCATCCGCCGAGTCTTAGGGCTGGCGTTGAGACCTGGACACCTCTCCGAGGAATATGTCTGGTGGGAGAGCATTGATCATTCTCTTCGACAGCACGTTCTTTCGGAGAAGGAAAGGTCAAAGCTTTCGGCATCGGACTATGAAACTTGCTGGATCCCCAAGCGTACCGGAGCCACCGAAATGGACATTGTTATGGCTTGCTGTGGTCTCTGCTATTGGCCGAGTCATTAGGGAGTTTTGGGAACGCTTTGTAGTTCATCTCGCTTTGTAGTTCACCATGTTTTGTAGTTCACCCCGTGTGTATCTGCACCCCTCCAAAGTATTAGTTACACTTAGCAGAGACACTTGTTTCAACCGTATTCATCTTTGTATCTCGGCGCTACCAACATGTTTTCTTTGCGATACGAAAACGGGCCGGCATCATTAACCTACAGAGGCTCTCAGGCAAATCTCCAGTCACTGATCACTCCGAACGGCAAAAAGAACAAAAAGGAGTCTGGGTAGTATCTACGACAGCCGAATATAAACATACTCACAACAAATACGACAGCGACAGCCTGTAGCGCTTTCACCCCAACTTCAGCTTGCATGCCGCGCACAATCCCTTCCTTGGGTTCCAGGAATTGGTGACATGGTCGTGTTCTCCCGGCCTGGACACGGGAAACCGGTCATCATTCGATCGAAGGGGACGAGCTGCCGAGCCATCTTTTGTCACTGGAATCCCAATTGGAAGAGCTGGTGTCGTATGGGTGGGAAAGACGGCCAGATCATGGGAGACCGAACTCTCGCTTTCTAGTTCACGAGCGATTTTGATTCATCCTCAAAGTCTCGGATCGGGGTTTATTAGCCTGAAATCCATTCCACTCGTGAACATTTACGAGGGCCGTATCAAGCAAGGCAAAATAGATGTAATCACCGATGACATTCGTTGCGTTCTCGCCTTCTGCTCTAACTTGGAAAACTTTCACGTTACTGCCACAGACTTTGGCTGACGCCACAACTAGCTGATTGGAAGTAAGATGCTTTCTGAAGACTTTTTGACATAGGTCACAGTAATGGATTCAGCAGAATTCTACGGAGGGAAAAGCAAGTAATACGTGCTAATCAGCTCTCTGCAAAGTTGAGATGACATTTTCTGCCCTCATTCATATCATGCAACCCGTACTTCAGCGTTCTGCCATTTTCTCCAATTTCAGGAAGAAAGGGAGAATGCCGCCTTTCTGCAGGCAATATCTGGCCCAATACTAACAGCTTTCACATCAATGGAATTGTTTGGCAATAGGCGACGCCATCACCATGCTCCGTTGAAGAATTTGTTTCAAACTCGTAACATACAGAGAAATCGAACAAAAATAGCAATTTAAACATCCATAGAAGCCTCAGGCCTATTAGGAAATCCTCTGTTACAGAAGTAGCCCATTAAAGAAGCTCCTGAACGACGTTTATGGTCGTAGGAGAACCTACGTTGAAAACCGTAGAACCGGAGTCTGTCGAATGGGCAAGAAAGCTGCACCGAGTGATGCGTCTTCATTTGACGGATAGGCAGATATCCACTCGCCCAGAAAGCGCGGTTGGGGAGGCATCGAGGTCTATCTTGATTAGACAGTTTGGTAGGCATGGATATCGTCAGGGAGGGACTCGGAGAAGGGCAAAGCCATGGACGGCAAACAAGCCAAAATACTGGCGAAGCGGTCCGGGTCCAGTCTGTCCCGGATGCGCTTTGCCGTTCTCCTTCCCCCATGAACTGGACGAAAGAATAATCATTCGTGTGCCGAATGCCGTAGCTGTACAAGTATAGCAGAGGTAAGCCTACTGGTTTTGTCCTTCGAGCGCTGTCCAACCTTCGGGATCAATAGGTCAGGCGTTCCGTCCACAGTTTTGTCTGGTTTTGCTCTTTGCGGTGACTCCACCGCATCCTCCCTTATGGCTAGCTGCCCTCCTTGTGCTGACAGGTGGAGCAGCTCTTGAAGTACATTCTAAAGGCCGTGAGTTGATTCAAAAACCTCTGAACCCCCCCCCGGATCGAACCCATGGCTTGGAAGCTGGGATTTTGACGCCCTACCATCGCTGAACGCAACACACAACCTCGTGTTCGATTCTGTAAGCTCTTCGTGGCAGCAATGGCCGAATACGAGGTATCGCAACGGTACGTAGCCGTTCCTGCGCCGATGTGAGGATTTTTCTTCATTTTTATCGCTGACGATTTCTTTGCAGGCCATACTATCATTCCTGGGACCATTCCAGGTGGAACGTTGCTTCATCACGGAACATCCTACCGAATCATACCTTCTACCCCTGAATCCACAGCTTTAGATCCCGAATTCTCGTATATGTTCTGCCGTACACCTACGCCCGGCGCTGGCTGTTGGCATTTAACCTTGATTGCGAGAAGGGAGCTTAAGGTCTTATACTTCGATGGGGCCAGCGCGGTGAAGACATGGGGCGCGATGGACTCGCAAGACCTCATCTTGGATGGAGAAGTGGACGATGAGAGGGTATGGGACGAAGCGCAGAGGCTCAAGAAGCTATGCGAGTGGGGCAAGAAATACAGCTTCGATGGCTTTGTAAGGTTGCAATCTTCTATGTGCGTATATCTCGTTCATCTTGATTTATTCTTTCCCTGTCTCATCGCCTATTTATTTTCCAGAGAAGTGATGCTCTGTGGGCGCACGGCATTGAAGCAGGCCTCGGCCTGCCTCCTTCCAACTCCTCTCCCAATTCTACAGCTTCTTGTCACCATTACGCTGAGAAACTCACAGATCTCATTGTTTGGCTGGATTGGAGCGCATGGTTCAAGTGCCGAAATCCAACTTGTACTTTTGAAGAGACGTGCTATTTGCCGACATGGCTATTCTTTCATAACGTCAAGCCCTGGCCGCCCAGTGCTCCTCGTCGTCGGCATCTGGATTGGGGAGACCCGATGACACGTCCGAGTGGGACTTCCCGAAACCGCGGTGTTATAGGAGAGTGTTTCCGTTCAAGCTTCCGTGAAAATAGGGTTCTGAGGAGGTAATCTACATATATCTAGAATTTCATGCTGCTGAATCATGTGTAATCCCAGAATTGGGTCCGGGTGCTAAAGAGCTAGGTACCGGAGCTGGCTTTCCCACGCTTAGCCAATGCAGCCTATGCCCATTAATTGGCAACCGCGAATGAATGGCACTACGCACTGAGGGTCAGCTGGTACGCCCCAGTAGGGTTCACGCAAACATGCACAGTCGAAATTATTTGAAACTCGATCGGATGTCGGTGACAGAAGAGAAGAAGCGAACAACGATTACCACTGCCGATCATGACAACGATACATCCTCAAGCTTACGCCAGTGGCCACTCAAATATTCAAGAGTCAATACTACAACCGTATAGATACCACGTACTTCAATAATTTACATTCAGTCCTAAAACATCAAAGAAGCTTATAGCGTCGTTCAATCGATCGACCTATAGACTCTGCCAAGGTCGTCCGTCTTTTAACCACCTTTCTAGGCAGCAGGAGAATCGAGATCCACGCGTCACCAAAGAACGTCCGAGTCCGCATCTGAACACAGTGACTATGTCCGCTGGAGTGTGAATGACCAGGGGAGAAAAAGGCACTAGCAGTCGCCAAAACGTATTCTACTAGAGCCAGTCCCAAGCTCTATTGTCAAGATCACGGTTGACCTTCTTCCTTGGCCTCCACAAGTTTGAAGCGACGACTGTCGATATCAAACACCAGATGTGAAGATAAAGGCGTGCTAGCTTCATGAGCCACCCAGTATAACTGAAAGGCGGGAATTCGAGCGCAAGTGATTGCTGCTTCGCATATTTCCTTCGTAAACGTCTCGTTCATGATATCCAGGTATTTCCCGACCCCTGTTCCACAGGCAAAATTTGGATAGTGCCGTGTAGGAAAAAGCCTGAGTCTTCTCAATTTACCAAGTCTCTCGGTTATTCGGGTGAGGAGGGTAGACTGCAGGCAAAGTCGTCAGTTGGTCTCGATGGCAAGGGGGATCACTAAATACTCACCAGATCCATGGAAAGTTTCCCTTGTGGTAGGCTCGGCCATTCTCGGTTATCCTGCGGATGATGATACAACAGCGTCAAATTCCGAAGCGCCGTGCATTTAAGCACACATTCCAGGTAATTGTCCGTAATACACCACGATCGGAAATTCAAAGATGAGAATGAGAGCTGTTGCAGCGATTGTCGATGGCGAGGTAGCACACTGTGGAAGACCTCGTTGGGGAAATCTTTTGCTTCAGAACGGCCGTGGCCTCGAATGTGGAGTTCCTTCAGGCCTTCGTACGAAGCGAGATATCGAATCGCTGCTGCATCCAACGGATATACGGCGAAATACCGAATCTTGGCTCCGATTCCAGCGAGAGCCTGCCAGAATGATGCATCGATATTGCCCTCCCTCCTTTGGACGTCTAGATGGACTAGAGATCGCAGACGAGGGACCGACAAAGCAGACATAGTAAACTCGGAATGGTTCACCAATGTAAGCTTGGTCAATGAGGGGACGAACGAGGGTGAGTGCATAGGATCTTCGAAGAAGATGTCGAGATTTGTCACGCCATCGGGTTTGGTGTACTTTTCCTTAAGAGTGAGTTCTTCAAGAGCCGGGCACCGAGCAACCATGGGGCCTATCGACTGGATCATAGGTGTGCGTATTGACCTTGAGGTGAGCTTAAGATCAAGAACGCGCAAATTGGTAAAGGCGTCCAATGGCAGAGTTTCCTGCTCTGACAAATTTTCCGGGAATGAGATAGATAAATTCCGCAATGTTGGAATTTGGGATAAAGCCTGGAGGACCTCCACATCCAGTCGCCTCGCGTAGGAGAAAACCCTGCAAATATTAAGTATGTAATAATCAAACGGAGGTGGGTAGCCTACGATGCGAACTGAACATTCTGCAAAGCCTGGATAGCCGGGATCAGATATCTGTTTTGGCAGGCAAGCATCGTCTCTAGAACCGCCCAATGCATGGTGTCGGCTATGAGATTGAGAATGGTCACCCTTTTCGTCCACCGAGTAGCTGGACTATTTCCAGAGGCCAGCGTCGACATTTGATGTTCGATGTAACGTGCTGCTGGCGGTATAAAGTTGATTGTAATCGAAGCGAAGGTGAGTGGCTCTACGAGCTCGTTCATCGCTTTCGAGACTAAGCGTAGGGCATCAAGGCTGGTGAAATCTATCTTCTTGACCTGTATTATTCCAGTCCCATTCAATCATCGCATACGAAAATACTCTTCAAGGAGACGAGGTACTTGCCTCATTGATAACGAGCAAAACGACTTCCGCCGGAAGGACCTCGAGGACGTTAGTGCGCAGTGCCAACATTGTATCAGGGTTCAGGCCTCAAGCCTGGATCAGCGAAGGGTGATTGATATCCTTTCTGTAAGCTTTATGTAAGGGGGTAACAAGGACAAGAGTCTAGTTTTATACCTCGTCGACTTGCGCACGGACCTCCTCAGGTATGTCAGGGGTAACGTGTCAAGGATCGATCAATACAAGCATCGGATTTTTAAAAATTTCATCTACCTGATAAAACAGTATTGTCCACGCCAGGATGGTCAAAGGTATCAAAACGGCATGCACGCAAATGATCCACTACCAAAAACACCAAAGAAATCCACCTCCACCCGCCTTCAAAAAAACCTGCGGGGCTGGCGCCAGGTCGAGTACGGAGCTCTGAGCCGCCCCATTTAGCTCGTACACCAACTTTGACAGCATTCGATTATGCGGCGACGATTCCGGGTGATTGGTCTGCTCCTGAAACGACTTCAGCGGGTCGTGTGGTAACGCAAATAGCATAACTGGTACAGACAAAAACACTGCCAATGACACCTACACATCGGATGAGGAGTTGGAGGAAGCTGGTGGTGTGTTGTGACTGGATGTGCACGAGTTTGATTGGGACGTGGATCGGGAGGGGAGGAAAAAGACGGTCACCAAAATGTATTCTAGAGCTAGTTCCCAACTTGCTCTATTGTCAAGGGGACGGTAAGCCCTCTTCCTTGGCCTCCACAGGCTTGAAGCGACGACTATCGGGGTCAAAGACCAGAGATGGAAATAAAGACATGCCAGACCTATGAGCCATCCAGCATAACTGAAAGGCGGGAATTTGAGCGCAAGTGATTTCTGATTCACATATTTCCTTCTCAAACGTCTTGTCATTGATATCAAGGTATGTCCCGACCCCCGTTCCAGAGGCAAAATATGGATTGTGCCGTATAGGAAGGAGCTTGAGTGTTTCCAATTTACCAAGTCTCTCGGTTATTCGGGTGAGGAGGGTAGACTGCAGGCAAAGTCGTCAGTTGGTCTGGATAGCAAGGGGGATCACTAAATACTCACCAGATCCATGAAAATTTTCTCTTGCGGTAGGCTAGGCCATTCTCGGTTCTCCTCCGGATGATGATACAACAGCGTCAAATTCCGAAGTGCCGTGCATTTAAGCACACATCCCAGGTACTTGTCCGTAATACACCAGGATCGGAAATTAAAACATGAGAATGTGAGTTGTTGCAGCGATTGTCGATGGCAAGGTAGCACAGTGTGGAAGACTTCTTTGGAGAAATCTTGTGCTTCAGACTGGCCGTGATCTTGAATGTGGAGTTCCTCCAGGCCTTCGTACGAAGCGAGATATCGAATCGCTGCTGCATCCAACGGATATACGTTGAAATACCGAATCTTGGCTCCGATTTCGGCGAGAGCCCGCCAGAATGATGCATCGATGTTGCCCTTCCTCCTACGGACGTTTAGATGGACTAGAGATCGCAGACGAGGAGCCGACAAAGCAGACATGGTGAACTCGGAACAGTTCCTTAATGTCAGCTTGGTCAATGAGGGGACGAACGAGGGTGAGTGCATGGGATCTTCGAAGAAGATGTCGAGATTTGTCACGCCGTCGTGTTTGGTGTACTTTTCAATAAGCGTCAGTTCTTCGAGAGCCGGGTATCGAGCAACCATGGGTCCTATCGACTGGATCATAGGTGTGCGTATTGACCCTGAGGTGAGCTTAAGAGTAAGAACCCGCAAATTGGTGAAGGCGTCCAGTGGCAGAGTCTCGTGCCCTGACTGATATCCTGGGAATGAGATAGATAAATCCCGCAATGTTGGAATCTGGGATAAAGCCTGAAGCGCCTCCACATCTGGTCGCCTCGCGTAGGAGAAAACCCTGCGAATAATAAGTATGCAATAATCAAACGGAGGTGGGCAGCCTACGATGCGAACTGAACATTCTGCAAAGCCTGGATAGCCGGGATCAGATATCTGTTTTGGCAGGTAAGCATCGTCTCTGGAATCGCGCAATGCTTGGTGTCGGCCATGAGAGTGAGAATGGTCACCCTTTTCGTCCACCGAGTAGCTGGACTATTCCCAGAGGCCAGCGTCGACATCTGATGTTCAATGTAAGGCGCTGCTGACAGTTTAAATTTGATTGCAATCGAAGCGAAGGTGAGTGGCTCCACGAGCTCGTTCATCGCTTTCGAGACCAAGCGTAGGGCATTAAGGCTGGTGAAATCTATCTTCTTGACCTGTGTAATTCCAGTCCCATTCAATCATCGCATACGAAGATATTCTTCAAGGAGAAGAGGTGACGTGCCTCATCGATAACGAGCAAAACGACTTCCGCCGGAAGGACCTCGAGGACAGTAGTGCGCGGTGCCAACATTGTATCAGGGTTCAGGCCTCAGGCCTGGATCAGCGAAGGGTGATTGATATCCTTTCTGTGAGCTTTATGTAAGTGGGCAACAAGAAAGTCCAGCTTTATACCTCGTCGACTTACGCACGGACCTCCTAATACGTCAGGGGTCTAACTTGTCAAGAATCGATCAATACGAGCATCGATTTTTTGAATTTTATCTACCTGATAAAACAGTATTGTACACGCCGGGATGGTCAAGGGTATCACAACAAGAGGCACGCCAATGAAATCCACCTCCACCAAAAAAAACCTGCAGGGTCGTTCGTTCGCCCAATTGATACGATCCACCCGCTGGCTCAATCATCCTTCTTCTCGGGGGCTGGCCCCAGGTCGAGCACTTCAACGGCTCGGGTGGTGATGCGAATACCGTGGCTGGTACAGGCGAACTACACATCGGATGAGGAGTTGGAAGAAGCTGGTGGTGCGTAGGATGTGCACGAGTTTGATTAGGACGTGGATGGGGAGGGGAGGAAAAAGACAGTCGCCAAAACGTATCCTAGAGCCAGTTCCAACTTGCTCTATTGTCAAGGGTACAGTTGGCCCTCTTCCTTAGCCTACACCAGTATGAAGCGACGATTGTTGAGGTCAAAGATCAGAGGTGAAGAGTAAGACATGCCAAATCTATGAGCCACCCAGTAAAACTGAAAGGCGGGAATTTGAGCGCAAGTGACTGCTGCTTCACAAATTTCCTTCGTAAACGTCCCATCCATGTCATTCAGGAATTTTCCGATCCCCGTTCCAGAGGCAAAATATGGATCGTCCCGTATATGAAGGAGCCTGAGTGTTTCCAATTTACCAAGTCCCTCGGTTATTCGGGTGAGGAGGGTAGACTGCAGGCAAAGTCATCAGTTGGACTCGATGGCAAAGGGGATCACCAAATGCTCACCAAATCCATGTATAATTTCCCTTGTGGTAGGCTAGGACATTGCTGGTTATCCTCTGGATAATGATACAACAGTGTCAAACTCCGAAGCGCCGTGCATCTAAGCACACACTCCAGGTAATTGTCGGTGATCGACCAGGATCGAAAATCCAAATATGAGAATGTGAGTTGTTGTAGCGACCGTCGATGGCGAGGTAGCACGGTGTGGAAAACTTCATGAGGGCAATCTTCTGCTTCGGGCCCGTCGTGACCTCGAATGTGGAGTTCCTCCAGGCCTTCACACGAAGCGAGATATCGAATCACCGCTGCATCCAACGGATAGACAGCGAAATACCGAATCTTGGCTCCGACTCCAGCGAGAGCCTGCCAAAACGATGCATCGATATTGTCCGCCTTCATGTCTAGATGTACTAAAGACCGCAAACCAGGGACCGACAAAGCAGACATGGTAAATGATTTGTTCACCAATGTCAGCTTGGTTAATGAAGGGACGAACGAGGTTGAGTGCATAGAATCTTTAAAGAAGATGTCGAGATTTGTCACGCCACGCTGAGGTTGGCGGTGATAAGTTTCCTCAAGAGTTAGTTCTTCAAGAGCTAAGGATCGAGCAATGAGAGGTCCTATCGACTGGATCATAGGTGTGCGTATTAACTCTGTTGGGAGTTTAAGATTAAGAGCGCGCAAATTGGTGAAGGCGTCCAATGGCAGATTTCCCCGCCCTGACTGATTTCCTAGGAGTGAGAGAGATAGATCTCGCAATGTCGGAATTTGGGATAAAGCCTGAAGGACCTCCACATCCGGTCGCCTCGCGTAGGAGAAAACCCTGGAATGAATAAGCATGTTATAATCAAACGGAGATGGTGAAAGGTAGCCTACAACGCGAACTCTAGGTTCCGCAAAGCCTGGATAGCCGGGATTAAATATCTGTTTTGGCAGGCAAACATCGTCCCTAGAACCGGGAAATGTCGAGTGCCATGGTCGGTTACGAGACCGGTAATGACCACCCTTTTTGTCCACCGGGTAGCTGGACTATTTCCAGAGGCCAGCGTCGACATTTGATGTTCAATGTAAGGTGCTTGCGATGTAAAGTTAATCCTGATCGAAGCGAAG
The DNA here is from genome assembly GCA_027579435.1 of Candolleomyces eurysporus. Taxonomy (NCBI): domain Eukaryota; kingdom Fungi; phylum Basidiomycota; class Agaricomycetes; order Agaricales; family Psathyrellaceae; genus Candolleomyces; species Candolleomyces eurysporus. The sequence goes on from JANBPK010001044.1 coordinate 63,482, forward strand.
GCAAGTGGCTCTACGAGCTCGTTCATCGCTTTCGAGACCAAGCGTAGGGTTTTTACGCTCCCGGAATTTATCTTGACCTGTGTTAATTGCAATCCCATTCAATCACCGCATACGAGGATGCTCTTCAAGGAGAGGAGGTGACGTGCCTCATCGATAACGAGCACAACGACTTCCGCCGGGAGGACTTCTAGGACGCTAGAGCGCAATACCGACATTGTTTCAGGATCAAGGAAGCTTGGAGGGTGGCAAAGATTTTTTCCCCTAAGCTTTGTGTGTGTGTGTGATGGAAGCGAGCAACAAAAAAGGCGGGAAACGAGAGTCAGGTACTCCAGTTTTATACCTCGTCGACTCGCGCACGGACCTCCCAAGGCCAGTGTCTCAAATCTCAGAGGGGACGATCGACTGGGTTACGTCTAACGTGTCAACGATCGATCGATACGAGCATCGATTTTTTGAAATTTATCTACCTGATAAAACAGTATTGTACACGCCAGGATGGTCAAAGGTATCACAACAGGAGGCACACCAAAGAAACCACCTCGACCCGCCTTCAAAAAAACCTACAGGGTCGTTTCGTTCGTTCGCCCAGTTGATAAGATACACTCGCAAAATCAATCATCCTTCTTCGGACCACCTTTCCTAGGCGGCGGAGGCCCCATCTGGAACCCATTCCCATTTGTCGGGTTAGGCGAGGCAGGGAAGGTCGCATACGCAGACGGGGTGGACGGCACAGACCCAGGCGGTAACGGTGAGCTGGGGGGAGGAGCAAGCGATGGGGACCCAGCACCATTATTCCCTGAACCATAGCTAGGCGTCCTCATCGGAGGAGGTCCTAAGCTTGCAGAGGTCCTGATGCTTCCAGGTGTAGGCGGAACAGCTGGATACCCCAGTCCAATAGACGAATGAGGCGTAGCGGGGTTCGGCGTCGTCGGGTTTGAGTAAACGTTACTGCTGAGGTAAGGAGAGGGCATGGCGCCGTAGCTCCCGGTAATGGGAGTTGTACCAGCGTAGGGTGAAGCCCAGCCCGCTCGAGAGCTGGCCCCAGGTCGAGCACGGAGCTCTGAGCCGCCCCATTTCGCTCGCAGACCGACTTTGACACCGCTCGATTCTGCGGCGACGATTCCGGGTGATTGGTCTGCTCCTGAAACGACTTCAACGGCTCGGGTGGTGATGCGAATAGCGTAACTGGTACAGACGAAAACACCGCCGATGACACCTACACATCGGATGAGGAGTTGGAGGAGGCTGGTGGTGCGTTGGATGTGCATGAGTTTGATTGGGTCGATTTCGAATTTGAAGAAGATTCCAGGAGTGCCGCGGTGGTGCTCGAGAACGCGAGTGTAGTGCGTTACGCTGTATTGATGTGTGTGGAGAGGTTCTGAACGCGGTGCAATGTACGTAGTTGGCACGACATGCATGAAATATTGGTAGGCGATGAAGTTTTCGTGTGTGACTTCGAACGAGTTGTCGAGGGGTTGCACGATATCGGGGAAATAGGGACCGAATGAGAACTCTGAGATCACATGGGAGAGGTTCATGGCTACGAGAAATCAGAATTCGAGTCTTCGGAGGGCCCCGACGCACTCACCATGGTGATCAACGTGCTCGTAGCTGGCATAGCCGTGTCCAAGGGTTGTAATATGAAGGTTGGCGGTGACCCGCTTAACGAACATAGTGCCCCAAATCCTGCACGCGCTGCCATCCTCCACATGATTGTAGGTGGGCTTCCACTGAGTGGTATTGCGTCGTGAAAGATATGAGAAGAAGCCACGGGATTTGCGCGACTGCGAAATAGCCTGGCGAGCAGACAATGCCGTTGCGTGCTCCTGGAGCGCGGTTGCTTGACCAACGTCGAAGAATGTCTGGCGGGAGGTTAATTGCCCGTAAATGGGTGCAGGATAGTAGCACTCACGCCGTCTCTCCTGAAGCCTCCAGTCAAGAACAGCCGATCTCCCATTGCATCTCGCAAGTCCACCGACAAGTCTAGCGCCTCTTGAGTCTCACGACCGGGCCAGAAGGGTGACTACTCACAATGGCAAGGCATATTGACGGTCAGGTCCAGGTTGATGGGCAAGAAGCTGGCTGTATCGTTGTCTACGCCAAACTCGTGGTCTGGCCACCCCCAGATATACTCGCCAATGTCATTGAGCATCAGGAGCAGGGCGAGGACGAGGACGCCGATGGTGAGAAAGCCTCTGGACTCTGAGCGGGCCTTGTAGGCCTTTGGGAGCTTGGGGAATGCATCGAATCTGGTGAGGGAGGGTGGGATGAGGTCCTCAATGCGCTGAATGACCGTCGCTGGGTCGGCCATGGTCCCGGAAGATGTCGAAGAGCTTGCACACTGCCAGCAGCTTAAGGCTCGGTATGTATATCAGACTAAATTTCGGGGAAAGTGAAGACACGTCGCCTTCCACGTGCGAGTGCCTTTGGAATCAAGCAGCGCCAAACAATGGCGTCAATTGCCTTGGCTGCGCGCGATTATAATTAGGCCATGTCCGCAGGCTGAGCTCTGTCCTCTTCACCACCATGGCCTATCACTCACAGTTTGACTCGAACGCGGGCTTCTGGCTCCCCTTTGGCCTTGAGGACCTCCATTATGTACAACACCGTTCCTGGCACCCCATTGGTTAATCAAACAGGCACAAACTCTATAAATTCGGACTCAGAGCGACATTCCAGGCCCCTGCCTTATCTTGACGATGTCTACCATGTGGAAGATCCTACCGTCGCGCGGCAATGCAAAGGCAGAAGACGGGGAGCCCAGTGCTGGATCTCCTCCTCGACTGCCCAAAATTGCGTCCAGAATTGCCAAGGCATTCGGAAAGTCAAAGGAGGCAAGGCCGACTTGTGAGCAGCGTGGCCCGCTTCTTTCGCTGCCTTACGAGCTGTTGGAACAGATACTCGAAAAGGTACGTCCCAAGATTTTTTGGCGAGTTTTTATCCTGAAAAACCTGCTAGGTCGACTCGAAAAAGGACCTTTGCAGTCTACGAAGCACTTGCACTCAACTCAACGAGTACCTCGAACCCAGAATTTGGGAAGATCTGGTCATTGACTCTGCGGAACGGGGGTCGTACAAGACTGGGGACCTGATCAAAGCCCTTGCTTCCGAAAAAGTCCCCTGCTCTTCGTGGACCACAACCTTGCACATCAATAGCATGGTCATATTCTCGTCTTCCACCCAAGCCAACTGGAAGGATCCCAACATGGACTCGAGGTTGAAGCCACTCCAGGATCATTATATCGCTCCGGGATTCAAGTCACTGCGCAATTTGAAGCGAGTACAGTCAGTACCGATTCTCCCACCTACCTTCGAGCCGTACGGCTAACCATCCGTAAAGTTGGAAATTGAAGCTGTACGATCCATACGCGACTATGGTCGAGGGGCTTGCAGCGGTGCCCTCCTTGGAAGAACTTCACATCACCTTTGACCATTGGGCTAGTGCCTCCATATTCCCACTCGACAAATTCTCCAACCTAACAGTCCTGTCACTCGCGGAAGATGCTTGGCATTGGGGTGTGTGTCGGGCCATGGTCACAATGCTCAGGAAAGCCATACAAGCATCTCCCAATCTCGTGGACCTTCGCATCGGAATGCGGTTTGAAGACGCCACCGTTACGCTGGATGATATATTTGGCGAAACGTTGACGATGCCCGCTTTGGAACCGCGACTGCAACATCTTCGGGCGTTGGATGAACATTGGTCTTCATTCAGGCATTCAGGGGGCGTTCTTTCTCATCTCACTTCATTGGATATTCCCAACCTCTTTCCCGAGCGCACTTTCGGAGTTTGGAATGTTCTCGCATTGAAAGGCATCCGACTACGTTCCATTACTGTCGTCGCCCTGTCGTCCGAGTTGGTTCGTTTTTTGATGAGTTTTGAGGGACTCCAGAAGCTGCGCGTCGAACACGCCTCCTTCTTGGAAGATACAGAAGGCTTGTCGTCCCAGTTATACAACAAGGTACTCCCCCAACACCAGGCGTCGTTGACCACCTTTTTATTACGCACGGACCACAACCGCTCCCGGTACAAGGTCTGGTGTCCCAAGCCCGCCGAACTAGAGATCATCCTCCAGTGCAAGCTTTTAGCGGAACTTTCGTTCCCACTCCTTTATTATGCACCCGGGGGATCCATCCCTCTTGCTGAAAAGCAGGCATCTTCTGTTCCAGTGGTGAGTGATGTAGTAGCATTCTCCATTCCTTCGGCTCATACTAATCATTCTTCAACTCGATTCCATTCTATTCTATCTAGACTACGTTGCTGCATATGCTAACCCGACTGCCAAACCTCCGATACATGCGTCTAATACCTATTTGGATCGACCCTTCCGCAAAACGCACTGGCAGAGGGGCATTCAGCTGTCGCGCTGCAACGCCCGCTCTGGAAGAGATTCAGAAAATGGAGATATCTGATTCGACGATGTTCAGATATGATCTCCAGGTTCTGACTGGTTATTTCAGAGTGATGCGGAGGGATGTAGATGGTCGACGGTGTTATTTTTACACCAACCTCAATCCTGTAGTTACTCCGAACAGACGACGGATTGACTGAGTCCATTGTTAGCAACTAGTGTACTTTACATATACCCTTGCTTGGCGTGTTTGGGATTTCCTTGTGTATATACCCGGGACCTTGTGTTCGCCGGTCAATCTTTGTATTTTGAATTTTGATTCAAATTCGTGTGGCTGTGCCAGTTGGACCATAATTCGCTGAGAGCTCCCGTCCGTTCCCACCTCTCCTCCTCCACTCAAAATCCTCCAGAAATATGGCGTCCTCCACCGCTTGAAGGGTTCAATACCACAATGTCGCTTGGAAGCCTCTTCTTGGTCGCAAGCAAAGGCTACTATCACAAAGGCCCAACACAACAGATCTTGTTCCAGCTCGCGTTTGTTGTTGCAGCAGAACGAGGGAGATAGTCCTAAAGAGGAAGCGTAAGGATATACCGACCGTCCGAGACCGACAAACTGTGAGCGAGGCCCTTCTTCTTCGTATACGCTACGCGCTGAACGACGTTGACTGTGTAGAAGGAAGACAGAAGAGATTGTTTACCACCATGGCGTTGTCGTCGTCGCAGGCTCAGCCAATGACTATGCCGGAGCCCATGAACGCCTCGCCCCACCATTCGAAAGTCAAGATTTCGGTCACCCTAGCTGATCGTTTGTCCATCGCTGGCGGCTATGTCGCAGGGAAAGTCGAGATGGAGTGTAGGGCGGATAAAGGGCTGGGCATTGGGGTCATTATGGTTGAGCTATTTGCAACTCAAGGTCTGTAAACCCNTTTTTTTTTCTTCTTCTGTTTATATACGAATTCGAGGAGAAGTGATCACTGATACTGAGCTTGGGGGGACGTTATAACGTATTCCTTTTCGATTCGCAATAGAATTAACCTCAAGAGATCACTCGGCCACATCGACTTTTTTACATAGCAAACGTTTATTCCAAGGACCGGGGCTTCCTCCATCCAACGCCGTCCAAGCGCGCCCGTCACCTGGAGACCCGGATCTTCCGCCTAATTATTATCAAGCTCGTCGCGGACTGTCGACGTTCCTTTTTCGCATTCCTATTCCCGAAGGCTCGCCTTCTTCGATCAACTTTGGCTCGGGGTTGGCTCAGGTCCGATACGAGATTCGTGCGACTGTGGGTGTTGTGTGGAAGGACGACAGGAGGCTTGTGGTTGATAAGCATGGTCTCGACGTCGTTGCGGCGTACCCGTATGAAGAGATTGTGGGGTTGAAGAGCCCGGAAGGCGTTCTGATTGGGGAGAATGGGAAGCTTTGGCTCCATGGAAAGTTGGTTGGACCTGTTGTTGTTGCGGGCGAAAGTGCATGTATAGAACTGCATGTCAAGAACCATTCGAACAAGAAGGTTAGTTCTTTCCAGTTCTCTTGCAAAGATATTCCTTGGACCCCCTGACACCATCATTTTAGAACACGGCGTTGTCGCTCTCCCTTAATCGCACCCTTGTATTACCTGGGATGTCGAAACTGGGGAAGCAGGCCTTGGAATTGACCGATACGCTCACGCACGTCCCTTTCCGAGGCCCAGAATACATTATCCCACCGGGTGCCGAGGGCGTAGCCAACCTCGTTTTCGACGTCCCCAAGCACTCGCGAGGGGTGAGAGGAGGCACCCTCGAAGGGGATGAGGCAGATCCGCCTCGTCACACTGAATCACTGTTTGAAATTCGCTGCACGGTTGACATCAAGATGTCAATGGGCTTTGGAAAGTGTGTCATTTGTACTTTATGATCGCTCCAAGCTTCGTGCTAACTCCGCGACGATTCTATTAGCAAGGACCTCCTACTGAGCGTACCCATTTCGATCGTGCACCCAAAGGCTGTCCCACCACCCCAGCAGCTGCCTATAGCCACAGGTATGGGAGTCATGCCTCCAGCCGTACCTTACTCCGCCCCGGCCGTTGGCGCACCGTACGGCTACGACGCCCAGTATGCTAATCCCCATCTATACGCCAATCCCGCCGCATATCCCGCATTACCCATGTCCCCACCACCTTCTTCCCGACCCCTGCCATTCCTAGTGGACCATCAGCAAAACCAGGTCTGGATCCCCCCTCCAGCTCCCCTACCTACCCCTATGACTCCGCAACCGTTCTTGCAGCACGGGTATTCACCTGCAGCAAATTTATTATACCAACCTCATGCTAGTCCACCGCGCGGTCAACATTACATGGCGCCTCCCCCCATACCACCCTACCTCACCCGGCCTTCTAGCGCAGGAGGAAACGTGTCACTGCCGGATACATATACTCTACCAGTGGTCCAAAATGTTCCGGGCTTACCACCGCCTTCGACGCACGATCTCTCTCAAGTGCAGAGGTCCATGTCGCCTCCCGCTCAGCATGCGAATGCGAATACGTCGTTGGATATAGATGCGGAAGAAGGGAAAGGGCAGAGAGCGTCGAGAGTCTCACATCATTTGAGGCTTTCGTCGCGGACGAGATCGGTGTCGCCGCAATCACATCGGTTCCCTCTCCTCCCCACTGCCGCCGGGCTCCCACCCCCTACAGCCCTCGATGCAAACTCACCTCCTGGGTCGGCGGCTGTGTCTCCTTTACGTGGGCTGCCTCGGTCTCCAGAAGGAGCCCAGGGTGCTCAGCAGGCGGTCCCGGCTTCCGGTCCCATTGCGCTGTCCCCGTCGACAAGGACGATTAATGGCTCGCTTTCGCCGACCGTACCCGCCAGGCGCCCGGGCACGGGGACTGTTGTACATTCACCTCGACCGCAACTTACGCCTAAGCAGTCGTTTAGCAATGATAATAGGCCGAAGAGTGAGAGGGTGGAGGAGCTGGAGAGGATGGCGAGTGTTCTGGCCTTGCAAACCAAGGATTTGTCGGCGGACATACCCAAGGATGATGTGTTGCATGCGGTGTCCGTTGCACTGGATAGCTACCAGAAGGAGGTCAAGGAGCAGGGGAAGGCTGAAGGTATCAAGGACGATCAACTTGGTGCGACGAGCGGTAGTTCCAAAGACCCAAAGGTCAATGAGAAGAAGAAGAAGAAAGTCCGAGAGCAGGGAGAGGGCGGTAGCCCTGAAATTAACAAGACTCTCCCAGCACCGCCCGTACCGACTCGTAAGAAGAAAGTCAGCTCTGCTTTGTCGATATCGCCCTCCTCGTCTCGGCCCAAGATTGACAATATCTTTGACCCTGTCTCCCCTGCCCTAACTACTACCGGTGCAAGCTCCGATCGTGTTCCACCCCTCCTCCCCTTGGATCGCACTCCTCGCACGCCAACATTGACGGCTGTACTTCCAACGCGCTACCCACGAACCAAACTTGGCAACTTCTTGGGCGTAAATAACGGCGGCGAGAGTGGATTGGACGCGCTCGAGAGGAAGCTCCTCGCACAAGTTGGGACGAGGAAGTTTGATGATATGAATGAGCACGGGAAGAAGATCGACGAGCGGCCTGATATTCGGGATGTCATGGCGGGTTTCGATGGTGATGACGGGGAAAGGATTGGCCTCGGGAGAGCAACAGGGTTGGACGGAGGAGTTAACGGAGCAGGGAGCAGGAAAGTTGCGCCAATTGATATACCCGTCCCGATCCAGAGTCCGGATCCTGCCAATGACTCTGCGATCTCGAGTTTGACGCTTGGGAATCATGAAGTAGAGGCTGACCCTCGAGCTGTGGAAGGTGCTGTTGGTATTGGTGTCGATGAGAATGAGAGGAATGGGCTGGGGCTGATGAGGGTGAATAGTGGCGGTTTGGACTTGGGCGGGGGCAACGATTCCGACATGGATATCGAAGTGAAGACCCATCGAGGAGGGAGCATATCGGGCGATGAACGCGTCAGGAGTTGGAACGTGTCCAGTATCCCTCCGTTTGACGAAGAAGTCAAGGTGACCACGAAATCAGGAACCAGACACAGGAGGGAGGAGGCTGATACCACCAACTTCCGAGTCTCGACACCGACGAAGCTCTCGAACGGGAGCGGCAAGAGTGGCAAGGACGGGAAGAGTAAGAAGAAGAGGGATAGGACCGGCAAGGAAGACAGGGCAAAGTCGAGAACTGAAGCGAAGGGGCGGGTGGCTGCATGGTTGGGCGGGATCGATCCCGAACAACCTCCGGAAGAGGAAGTCATACCTCCCAGCCCGAGTGTCGCTCGGTTCCCGGAAAAGCTCTTGGAGTCGCTTTCGCGNAAAAAACAGCGAGACTGCTGAACCGCAAACTCAGTCGGCCCCCGTAGACGCCTCAGCGCCCGCCGAAACGGACAAGATCCACGAGGAGAAGGAGGTATCTGCTGCACCAAATCCCCGATCATCGGGGTTCATGCCTGTATCCACTCTGAGGCGGGATTCAGTTCAACGACCTATTGCTAGAGATATGACGGTGGTCTTGGAATCGAAGCAGATCGCAGATCTTTGGGCTGCAGAATCCTCCCCCTCCCGTGATCTCGTTGCGTCTTCCTCCAACGATGTGGCAACGCCCAAGATTCCTGAATTTATCCCTGCTCGGGCGCCTCCCAAATCTACTAGGACAGATCGGCGAGTTTCTCCTCCATCCAAAGGCGAAATTGAAACAAGAGAAGACGAGCCTGATAAGATGGCCATCAAGCCTCCGATCGCGGCTGCAAGGAACGTTTGGCAGCTCCCAGAACCCGTTGCTACTATCAAATCGGCTGATAGAATAGCGCCTGCAGTTCCGCCGAAGAGCCTCGCAGCCGTCCGTACGCCCGCACAACTGCCCAGCAAAGGGAACGATCCTGAAGTCAAGTATGACGTACGGTCAGCCCGTGGGGGTCGGGGAGGGAAGGTCGCCTCTGTCACCGCGATATGGGCTTCAGTTGCTGCAGGGATCTCGAATTCACAGTCGCAAAGTTCGTCTTCCAATGCCGATGTCAAGCCCAGGGAAATGCCTCGGAAACTGAACCATAATGGACGGTTTGCGGCTGATTTCTCCTCTCAGCCATCTACCAAGTCTGGTCCTCATCTACCTGGCAAAATTGCATTGCCTGGTTTGGCCTCGGGGCAAGCCGGGAATGGTGTCAAGACACGAGAGCGACCTGTTCCCCTTCCTTCACCTCAGGTACCGCCCAAACCTAGACCCCTTTTGAATCGTGCCAGCTCCAGCCAGAGGATAGAGCCGGCAGAAGATCCGAGGGAACGCCCAACGACTGCTATCCAACTGCCAATAGCAACAGCTGCAGGCGGTCGCATTACGGCTGGTATCAAATCGACAGATGCTTCAACGAATGTCTCTCCAGCACAAGGCCTATTTGCGGGTAATCTCAAGTCGCGGACCCCGGGTAAAACGACACCTACAACTAATCTATCGACGCCATCATCAGATTCATTGGCCAATCCGAGGGTCAACGGAGGGCCAGGCGGTCTTCCGACCAACACGAAACCTGGTATTATCAAATCCACGTCTGTGCCAGCTGTGATATCCTCATCACACGCCATCCCCGTGCTGTCTTCGACGGCGTCTTTGGCACGACCAGCTGGAGCTGCCTCTCAGGCAGCTCCCCGTTTTACGGCAGGTGTCAAACTGGGTATCAGTAACAGCAGCGGGTCGAGCGATAAGGCCAAGGTCGATCAGAGGGCGTTGGGCTCTTCGGTTCCGTCCAAGTTGGTAGTCGGAGATGAACTCCATGCAAGCTCTGGGCCTTCATCGGCGTCTCTGGCCTCTCCTGCTCCTAAATCACCTCCACCTGATCTTGCTTTTGGCCAGGCAAGGTTACGGGATTTGATTAAGAAGTACCAGGCACAAGCAGGCTGATCATGTTGCTCTTGACGTTTTACGTAGGGATTTCTCGTTCTTCGGTCTCCGTTCGCTCTTCTCTCTCCCTCGTGTCTTTCTCTCTCCCACAGATCTTATCCTAACTATCACTTCCATATCTTATTTTGGTATTTTTCCAGAATTTAGCAGTCTGAAGCACATGGTGTAGAGTCACAGACTTTCTAGCGCTCTTCATATTATTGTCCCGTAGCATTTCTAGCACTAACTATCTCTCTTACTTATTTTCCGGTCTTCGTGTTCGTTCCTCTCTTGTCCTAGCTCTCTTGTCACGATCCATTATGAATGTCTGATGTATGTATGTATGTATTGTATTGACACCTGCTAGTATATCGATATTGAGTAAGCTTTTGTTGTATTAAAGAGCTTCTGTCTCGGCTATAGTGTCACGGCGAATAATGTGAGAGAAATGAAATCTCCCGTGGACACGGATGCGAAGAGAGAACAAGGTGAGTAGTGTAGGATGTTTCGTACACCATCAAGGTTTGGTGGTCGCTAGTCTGAAAGTGTGGGAGACGGGAGCACATTGTACAAGGAAGTTATGTATGGATACAACAGAACAAGGCGGGCTCTCTGTGGTTGCGTAGGAAATGAATATGTAAAACAGCGATGGTAGGAAGGCTTCTGTGGGAGAAGGAGAAGTTGAACGGAGCGACGAGGAGCAGATGAGAACAAAAAAGGAGCTCGGGGAAGACTCGCTTCAAGACAAACATAGATTAGGAAGGAAGGATACGAGATAATGACAACGACAGCAGGCGATGAAGAACGAAGGGCCGACTTAGACGGCTAGAGGGATGATGGAGTAGCAAAGATTGTCCGAATGCATGGAAGGGGGATCCATGAGAAAAAACGGCCTAAACCTCCTCAACTGTGAGGAGGTCGATGTGGAATTGCCGCCAGTCAATTTGGGCGGCGGCATCGTCTCCTTCCTCAAATTCTTCGGCCAGAGGCTCGCCGTTGGGTACAAAGATGTCGGCTTCCTCCTCCGCCAATACCCATGAGTCTCTCTTTCCCTGGCCACGGCACTGAAACGAGGAGCAACGAGAGCGAGTGGGAAGAGGCATAGTCTGAATAGAAATTGGGCGCTCTTTTCGAGGGAAGTGGAGGAGGGAGATCGATGGGGACGAATTGGAGGCTGTCGTGGTCATGGAGAGGAAGGAGTCTCGTTTGGCATCGCTATCTGTAGTTGAGCTATCTGACAGGTCGATGAAGAAGGACTTGGATTCAGGGGATGAGCCGAAGGGGTCGATAGTACCGCGCATTACAGGTCTTTCATCAGGCCTAAAGCATCAGATAATGTTAGCATGGGTATGTGTTTTGAAACTGATATGAAAACTCACCCTCCGTTTGGCGCAGACGGCGTATGAGGGTCTCCTGCTGTGACCCAAACCTCCCTTGCTGAGGAGTCCGAGTCGGTATTCGAATTCCTCAATATTCTAGAAAACCTCTTGGTTCTTGGTTTTCCTGATCCAGATGATGAACCAGCGTTCTCATCGCCGGATGCAAAAGGCATGCGGTCGAAGAGCCGGGACGAGAACGTAACGAAAGACGATCTTCTTCTGTCCCGAGAGCCAACGGCGACCCCTGAACTTGATGATGTCGATTCTGGGCTAGAGATTATCATGGACATAGGCCGTCGAGATTGTCTTCGTTGATGTCTTGTCCGAAAAACGTTGGGAAAGATGGACATTCCACCAGATGATTGTGTGTCGTGGTCGGAGTCCATGCTGGTGGTGGTCGAGTAGAGGGATGTAGTCCGGCGGCGCACTCCTGTGGAGACTGCGCGAAAGCCGGAAGCAAAGAAATCTGAATATCCTCGAAGGTGGCCCGGCGAATGCATGGCAGCAGGGGATGGGCCAAAAGCCATGTTGGGGAGGAAGGGAGGTGGGCGGGCGGAAGAGGGAGGTAGGAGTTCAAAGTTGAACCTGACGTTAGACAAGAAAAAGGGCGCCTTGAATGGTTCGCGACACTTATGTATATCTTCGGACTCGTGTCCCCAGATCACATCAAGAGTGGCGGTGACGTAGACAATTACGGTTCTATTGGTTACTGATGATTTCGATGGATGGTATTAGAGTGGCCGAGCCCTGGGTTTTTCCGGGACTTATCTGTAAAGAGCGCGGCGAGTCAGATGAGGTCAGATGGACGGAATGAGAGCTTGCCTTGAAGAGGAAAGGTTTTGACCGCCGTCCCGTAAAAAGATCGACGATGGGCTTTCCATCTTCTCGGCGAAGAGCTCGGCAGTATCTAATGGTATCTGGAGCCGTCCAGGTCCTGCTGACCACCCGCACCGGTTATGTGCCAGTGCCGTTGATAATTCTAATGAATTTAGAGTCCTCCGAGTCTGCCTCATGTTCAATGTTACGGTCGAGAGAATTAATAGCCTGGTAGAATGCAAGAAATACCGCGGATAAACGGACCTCGTTAAATAAATGATAGTATCCTTAGAGATGAGGGCGCTGGCTGCTTACCTTTGGTTCAAACCTTGATAGGCGACTTGAGGATTGCACCGCGCCGGTAATTTCCTGATGAAAGCTGATACATACCTCGTTCACCTCATCAGAAAGAAGGTAGTTGTCTACCCTAGGTGATACTGCTGTTGTTCACCGCTGCAAGACAATTCAGTCATGCGCTGTCATTCTGTGATGACCAAAACAGGGAGGGAATCCCGGCGGCAATCCCAAAGAAACGGAATTGGTGCCTGCTCCATAACGCCCAAACAATCCGCAAGCAACAAGGTTCAACGGCTTGGTAACGGGGGAGTAAATTCTCCGCAGGTCACCAGATCAAGAGAGATACTTCCGGTACTGGCATGGAATAAGGTTAGNAAAAAAAGGTTTGGAGCTTAACTGGGAGCACGGGTGTTCCTGGATTTGTCTTGACATTCACATCGCCACTTGTTGGCAGCGGCGCACGGCCATAAGCTGCTCCAAAGCCTATACAAGATTGTAAAGAAACGAAAAGTGGGGCAAAAGCGGCCATGTGCTTGGAAATGCGAACAGATCCCAACTAAGCCGCCTGGGGACTCTGGTCATCTGGCAGTCTATGATCTATATCAGTGTAAGATTGGCAAACTTGGGTGGCTATATCCATCGTACAGCCGCATCGCATCGAATATGCGGGTCTCTTGTCTAGTTTCAAGGGTGTGCATGATAGGGAATGACTTTAGCGCCTACATCGTAAACCTTCGACAAATCTTCCATATCAAAATTTTGACTGTTAGGATAGCAAGAACGTGAGTGTTTATAGAAGGCGGTGACAGATAACTTCTCACCGAACTTGTTTACGCGGGTGCTCAGATGACCCCACCTTTCCTGTGAAAACATGTCAAAGGTTGGGAAGTGAGCGGAGGTTGTTCAGATGTCAAAGCACGAGCCTGTCGGCGGTAGAAATTGAGCAAGTGGACATGCGCTCCAATCGATTGGTGAGCTACAAGTCGTCAGTCAACTATTCCAGCACGTCGCGGAATTCACGGAAACCGCAAAACTCCCCCCATCTCCTTAGGACCTTTACAACGCAGCATTACTTACATCATTGGCATCCAGGCCCAGGTTCGGAATGACAAGTATATGTCAGAAATGAACATGAAACACCATAGAACGCTGTTCGTACCGAGATGTTCGCCTTTACCATGATGATTAGAAGGTCAGGGTTGGAGCTTTGCGAGTAAAAGACGGTGTTCTCGCTCTGATTATCACAGATGGTAGATGTTTATGTGCGTAAAGGCGACTATGCTCCGACCGTTCGTCCACCGGTCATTCAGATATGCGCACGGCCTCCTGCAAAATTACACTTATGAGCAGAGTTCGAAAAGAACAGCAGTGTCATGGCCGCACCTCGGTTACCTTATGGTGCAAGACGCAAGAACCATCGGACCAATGGGACATGGCGCCTATGCCGGCAAAATATATTTGAGCGGGGTGTACAACATCTTGATATGCAAGACAGCGTCTGACAGCGTCCACACTAGCTGAGAGAGTTGACTCCAGTGAAAATAGAACGCGGGCATTAGAGGCCCCGGCCTTTTGCTTCCCCGGCCTGAGCAGCCGCTCGAGCAAGCCGGTCCTTTTGAGCTTCAGCTATCACTCTCCGTTGGTTGAAATAGTCAATCTGAACGACGAATAAAGATGAGAAAGGGTTTACGGCTCCATTATTATTGAGATGGACATACCCAGCTCTTCGCGCAATCCCCCTCGTATGCCTTCTTTTCAGCAGAGCAAGCGGCACCTTCTTCTCCGGCTTTAATGACGCTCTGTCGGTCCAAGCACGCGAAATACGCATCTCTAGCGTCCCAGCATTGTTGGCGGTTTTGACGAGTGGTGTTACCTGTTTCTTGCTCAGGCGCTGTCGACTTCGAGAACCAGCCCATGGCGAACACGACGGTAGGGACGATGGCAGGCCGGGGTTCCGCGATGACGAAAATATAGAAGTATTATGTAAGTAAATGCCATTATTTTGATGACCGGAACCGGACCCTTGGCGACCACGACGAGCCCTGGTCATTACCACCACCTCGTACTCCCTCATATCGCCTGTATTGAAGAGACTATAAGGTATTTCAATACTATGCAACGAGAAAGTGAAAGCTGAGCTGTACATTTAGTCGCTGGCGCGTCTCTGTCAATATTCAAACTGAGCATGGGCACTGGCCCCACCCGCTTCATCCACGATGGCCTCCACACAGTCGAAAACTCCGGTGCACTCCCATCCTCTTTCTGCAGAAGAAATATCAACTTCTTCTTCACGAGGACGCCGCCATCGTGCTAGTCAAAGCATAGGAAGTGATGCCAAACCCAAGGCCGACTACTTCGCACTCAAAGCTCAGCTTGAACAAGACTCAGGCAACTTGACAACGCGTCCGTCGAATTGGGACGGGAGCGTTCGTGGATACAGCAAACTTGATAGCAGAAGGAAGCATCTGGGATCACCTAGCAGCCGTGGAACAGACGGTGGCATCCCGTTTGACGCAGGAACATCGCCCAAAGCCTCCAAGCTCTTCTTCGGGGTTGGATCTCCAGACGACACTCTGTTCGGTGCTTCACCGCCAGCCCATGCAACGCCTCCTCACCTTATGTTCACCGATGAGAATGATGTCAATTTCACGCCGCAACCCTCAGTGCTGTCAACTAAATGGCACAACCTGACCGACGAGGGAATCCACAGCGCCATATCCAGCCTTGACAAGTCGAATTCGTCAAACTCCGATGTTCAAAAGTACCAAGCTGCATTACGGTCGCTATCTTCTGCATATCACAGCATTTGCCGAGCTCAGGTAGAGTTGGAGGAGAAGCGACGGATATTAGCCGAGAGGGAGGCAGCAAGAAAGAATCGGGGAGCGGAACTGTTGAAGGAACTTCAACCAACAGAACGGGAAATCGCCAAGCGCGTTTTACAGCTCTCTTTTTACCGACGACGATGAAGCTGGTCACCAGGTCGTGCGCAAGCAAAGCTCTTTGGTTCGTCACTTTAACAGCTCTCTGATTGATCTATAATAATTTGTTGCATTAGTCACTGGCCGATTCCTTGCTCGAGGCTCTCGGTGATGAAGTCTCGTTATCCAGATCTGTTCCCGAGCCTTCAGTTCTTCGACCCATGCCTGAAGAAGATGAAGAGGCTGTCCCGAAGGACATTCCTCAAACATCCTCCCGGTTGAAACTTGATGAGAAAGCTTCTTCCCAATCGTCGACACCAGCAAACCAGGGATCATTTTCGTCTTCCAGTTCCACGAAGCAATCTTCATCGAAGTCCCCGCCAAACCGTGCTTCAATAGGCGACTGGATGGGAACTCTGTGGGGCAAGGGGAAATCGCGCAGCCGCGTCCCCATAGACTCTGACAGAGCGTCCGTTTCCACCGAAAGCGACACCAATGGCGAGGCTCAAACAGTCAAGCCACGCCCTCGGCGAAAGTCTACCAAAAGCGTTTTCGGCACACTTGGGATTTCAATACTGAACCCAACTCTTCCTGGAACCGCTGATACCAAGCGGCAGTCTCTCCTCGTCTCTGATGATGCATCTATCGCACCAAGCGACGACGCTGTCTCAGTACGATCAAACAACATCGTTGTTCCCTCGTTCCCTGGTGCTGCGTCCGTAGTATCTTCACCCATCCAACCTAATTTCAATCCATCACTCGCAGCTCCACTGATAACAACTCGCCTCGAAGAATCGTCTCTGTCTCCCGAGTCGACGAAGCCTTCATCAATGGTTGAGGAACCTCCCCGGGTTCGCATCCAAGGCTCATCTCTTCGCGCGATCACCAATGCTGCTCGTGTGATGACGCCCGATCCACAAAGCATCTTGGTTGATACTGGAGATGTCAGCGCACCTATTGCTCAACTTGCCATGGACTTGGTCAAAAACACTCGAGATCAAGGGATAACCTTCCACGAACGTACGAAGGATAAGAAGGATCCTCTCCCTCATCATCTCGTCGAAGCCGACAAGCCCGGCCCACCGGCGGTGCTGAGTCCAATGGTTGGCGTGGACGCAGCGTCTGTTCTCACCAAAACTCTGAGCCGACAGGTCGAAAGCAAGTGGAATAAGACTCGAGGCTCAGCCTTTATGTCTCCCACTTTCACCAGTCCACTACTATCATCATTCCTAGGCCAACAGTCGCGAAAGCCCTCCAAAACCGCCGACAAACAAATCCCAAATCAAGATATGTCCGCCAAAGCCCCTCTAAATGCTGCCACGTCTACAGCAGGACCGCCCAAAGCGCTTTCCGTTCCTTTAGAATCCATCATCCCGGCTACTGCAAAACCTCCAACGGAATATCTGTCTAGAACTTACACACCTCTCACAGCACGGGAATTCCGATTCACGATACCACTTCCTAATTCGGCCTCACGATTTACCATCTACCATGATGACAAGGACCAACGCCCTCTCACCGATCGTTTCGGTTTCATGTACGACGTCTCCCAATACGACGTCTTACTCTTACTCAGGGCGAAGGACTGCGGGAACACCGCACCTGCGTGCCTGACGGGAGTCAAGATTGCAGACAGGGAGGAGAATAATACCTGGCCGGATGAGGATGACTCCAGCGACGAGAGCCTGAAACCCACCATGGAGATCGTCAAAGACCGTGTATGTCCATGTAATGGCGAGTTGGATGCACCTATCTCAGGCGGAGGTGAAGTTGGGTCGCCTTCAACTGCACTTCAAGATACACGTTCTATCAAGAGCGGCAAATCTATATCGATGTCGTCGTCGAAGAGCAGGAATAGGACCTCCATTATCCTTTCGAGTACCAATGCTTCGTCCTCGCTCGCCACCTCCATGACCTCGATCTTGTCTGTCAATTCGGATACCCCGCGCCATGCGTGTGCAAAGACCGTCCGGAAGTTGTTGGACCAGCTGACGGAGATACATGACCAGCAACAAGCTGCGCAGAGGAAGGAGTGGGATGCGTATGTGAAGCAAAGGAGTAAAGCCAAGATGGCGATGGCGAAGTCGAGCAGTGGTGGGGTTGGAGGCGTGAATGCGGCTGGGACGATGTCGAGTTATTCCGCTGGTGCTGCGTCAATGCTTGGACTAGGGACGGCTTGTGAAGAAGATGAGCTCTCGCATACGGAGGGGTTGATTGGGTTTGCACACATGGGTCTCGGCTCGAGTGCGAGGAAGGAGTTTGATAAGTTGATCAGGAGTGGGATACCGCTTGTTTACAGGTCGAAGATCTGGATGGAGTGTAGCGGGGCTTTGGATATGAAGGAACCGGGACTGTTCCAGGATTTGTTGGCTCAGCCTGAAGGCCCGGATAGCGTCATTCATGAGATCGAGAAGGATGTGGGGAGGACGATGCCGCTCAACATTTTCTTCGGGGGCGATGGTGCTGGTGTTGAGAAATTGCGTCGGGTGTTGATAGCTTATAGCAGGTGAGGTTTTCGTGGCTTTGTTCTTCCAACTTCTATCTAACCCACACTCTTTTAGACGCAATCCTGCTGTCGGCTATTGTCAGGGCATGAATCTTATCACCTCAACCATTTTACTTGTCCACGCCGACGAAGAAGATGCATTTTGGATGCTTACCGCCATCGTGGAAAGAATTCTTCCTGAAGACTTCTTTTCCCCGTCTCTCCTTCCCTCACGAGCGTGCCCACTTGTGCTATTGGATCACGTCCAAGAGTACCTGCCCAAGCTACATGCCCATCTCATCGAGCTTGGAGTCGACTTGGGAGCAATTTGCTTCTCGTGGTTTTTGTCCTTGTTCACCGACTGCTTGCCCGTGGAAACTCTGTTTAGGGTATGGGACGTCTTTCTTGTGGATGGATTTGACGTTTTGTTCCGGATTGCCTTGGCCATGCTGAGGAATAATGAAGCGGAATTACTGGGATGCCAGTCTATCCCTGCTGTCTATGTGGCCTTGGAAAACTTACCTACTCGGATGTGGGAGGCCGATAAATTGCTACAGGTTCGATCTTTCTGCATTATTAACTTGAATAAGATCGCTGACATTGGATTTAGATGGAGGTCGATCTTCGCTCGTTGCTGGTTCATCAGGACATACTAGCCAAACATAATGGACATGTTTCTACTCTTAGTCAACTAGTCGCTGCATGAAGACATTGGTAATGCTATCGCTCTTTAAACTATTTGCATTGATCAGATTTGTTTCGTTCGCTCGTCTCCTCTCATTTAAAGTCTTTCTATACACTATAGAGCTCTTTCCCATCTTCGAGCTTCATGACTGTAACGTAGATAACTTATAGCACCCTAGGATTAATATGATATGCTATCTTGAATTCGTCAATTGGATGAGGCTCCGGCTAGATATACATTATATTACTGGGTTCAACGTTCAACCGGTATTGCTGTTGATTGATGATCGCTGATGGTTGTATAGGCATGGCCATCATCGCCGTCTTCTCAACACCTCTTCTCTGATTTGCCCTGTCCTCTGCTAACCTCTTCTCCCTCGAAAAGTGCAGGGTTCAGCAATACAATGTCACTGTCACCAGCTTTGCTAGTAGACAAATTAGCTGCAAGGCTTAAACCTCGTGTCTTCGATGCGTCGCCCAAAGTCCCTCTCCGACGGTCAGAGCAAAGCTCAAGGCTTCTAGAATTGCCTCTGGAGCTTTTGGAAAGTGTTTGCAATGAATATCGAGTGAGTTACATTCTTTCCTCCTCCAAAAGACCATTCTTCCAATTTTCTGAATTCCCCTGCTAGTTTCAACAGAGAGACCTCCACAATATTCGTTTGACGTGTTACGAGCTGAACAACCTTGTGAAGCGCCGCGTCTTGCATTCAGTAGTATTGGTCGTATCTCCCGAACAACTAGAAGATATGGCGTCTGGAGGGAGTGGTTTCTGCGAGTTCGCGGAGACTTTGTATATCAAACGACTCACGCAGGACCGTGGCTCGGCCAAATTGCCCATTTTGCATAAAGCCCAAACCAAGCTCCTGTGCCGAGCTATTAAAGCCTTGAAAAACGTCAAGACCGTGCAGTAAGTCAGCACTGATCGACTCTTCCTTGACCTAACGCTGACATGACTAATACAAAGCTGGAACACGGTTCCGGCCCTCAAAGTGAAGGCAGATATACTGAGGGCAATTCAACGCCTACCTTCATTGGAAAACATTTACATGAATCTTGGAACCTATCACATTCAACGCCGCGGACCCGATCTCGCTTGGAAGCTACCCTCAGGATTTTCC
The DNA here is from genome assembly GCA_027579435.1 of Candolleomyces eurysporus. NCBI lineage: Eukaryota > Fungi > Basidiomycota > Agaricomycetes > Agaricales > Psathyrellaceae > Candolleomyces > Candolleomyces eurysporus. Next base: position 83,396 of record JANBPK010001044.1, read on the forward strand.
AACTTGAAGTCCATTACCCTGAAGCATCCGTACGCAGGATGCGCGACTCAAGCAACTGCCGATGTAATTTCAACAGGCATCAGTCACCTCCTTGCATCCTGTCCATCGTTGGATAGACTTGATCTGACTGCCGACTATGCACAATATTCCGCCTTCCAAGTTGATTTCTCAGATCTCATCAGAGATTCCGAGAATCTATCTTTAGTGGCCCTTCGACTGCTCCATATCACGCTCTCGCCCTCACCCGTCTCGCTGCGGTACTTGAGAAACCTTCAGTCCTTGGATGTTCGCAACGTCGAAAAGTCGTTTGACAATCGTATCTGGGACGCACTAACCTCTCACGAAATTCGCCTCAAGGTCCTCATCATTGCATCAGTAACCGCTCCAGTGGTGAAGTATTTACTTCGATATCGTGGGTTGGAGGAATTTCAGTTTGGCGGAGGCTGGGCTGTATCGACTCCGAACCACGAGGAGAGACAGCTTCTGCTGCTTTCAGCAATCCCTCACCATAGGGAATCTTTGGTTTCATTCCGTGTACAACTCAACGATACATGGCGCCGCGACGACATTGCAAGGGTATGGTGCTTGGATGAGGTCCAGATCAATTGTCTGCGAGCACTACCCAGATTGGAGACCGTAGAGGTGTCATTCATGCACGACAATTCAGGTAGAGGGATTCTCCTTCCACTGGTAAGTGTCCTCTTGTGACGTATTCAAATCCCCTCACCATTGAACCATTTACGGTTATGTACCAATCTCTTCAGAACGATGCCCTCAACGCTTTTCTCAGCTTCTCCGAGACCCTACGCACCATCCACTTACATCATTTCTGGGTGAAAGGCATCCTGAGAGCCCCTGACGGTGTGGTATGCCATGAAAGCGAGCAGCTGACATTCACCTCACCAAGTCTGATCGGAGAAGCGGTGTATTACCTCCTCAACGATATTAACACGTGTGAGCTGTTAGATGCTGGACAGAGGAAGAATTGGCATCAATTACAGCTCGTTGTGATGACTCGCCGATGCCCCATAGTTTTCGACGACGGTGGTTCACCCACAAGCCCAAAGAAGTATCATTTCAGCATTGGGAGCTGGGAGGGCCTGGCTGCGCTCAATGCTCGGCAGCTGGTCCTGCATGGGCTGTTTACTGATGACTGAGTGGCGTGTGTGTCGCTGATTCAACGAGTGGACCTGATTTCACTCAGCAACTTCGGCACTCAACGTTCATCGAAAATTGTCACCGGTCCGCGCTCGTAGACGAGGACGAATTCATGCCTTTATGTATATTTACCAAGCACTGCAAAGACATTTCAGTATATTACTGATAGTACATATTCCTTGCCCCTTCGACACTTGTTTCTGCCTATACATGTATGGCTCAGTATATTACATCGACCACAGCCTCCAATCGAGCATCCTACTTCTGCAGGGGAATTTTGAAGCCCCCGGTCAAACTCATGACATCGTCAGCATCATACCTCGCCCTAATCTTCCCAAGCTTCTCCACCTGGGCCTTTCCACCATAGATCATTTCGACAGGCACACTCTCCATTGACGTGTTCAAATACCGCGGCATATCTCTCCTTGCGCAGCCTTCCCGTATAGCGACCTCGAGGATTGCGTCGAGCGACTGATTGATCTGCTTCAACCAGAACTCATCATCGTCGGCGTTTTCCCAAAGGAAGGAAGCGATGAGTGGGCTGTAGGGATTGCCTGGCTCGTGGGGCCAGGCTGCGTCTGCGGGACTGCGATCGAAAATGGACGGAAGGAAAGGCCAAACTTCAATAAGAACTTGGCGGCCGCTCTTTTCTGCCATAAAGTGAGAGGCTCGCTAAATCACAACATCAACACCTTCACGCGTTTGGGGTCACATCAGAAGAACGACATACCTCCGCTTGACGAGCCACTTCATCCACCAGGCGTTCTGTATAGGTCGAGACCATAATACAAGCAAATCTTCCCCTGTTGAGATAGAAAAATAGGCGGGTTAATGTCAAGGGCTTCAAGAATGGATATAAACTCGCCTCAGGTTCGTCTCCCCGAGATTCGCAAGGGGTTTCAAAGGAGGCTGAACCTTCCTACCACCGTATGTGACTTGTGGAGCTCGTCTGGCAGTCGCGATGGTGTTCTGTGTTTGAAGAGAAGAAATATCGGGTGCAAATACGCCTAGATCGACATCACTGCCAGGGCTTCCGAGATCGTCCAGGATGTCCAAAATAAATTCAATCCCTTCTCCAATCAGCGTGAAAATATCCACATCGTCACTTTTATCCTCGGAAGCTGCTTCACGTTTGACCTCGACGGAAGACAAATGTTCGGGGCGGAAGGAAGCGACATTGTAGGTGTGCTCACTAAGAAGATGTATCTTTTCCAATGACATCTCCCGGAACCCGAAATCGCTGAATTGTTCGACATCTTCATTGTCAGCCGAAGCTCCTTCCCCGCTCACAGGGGCCCGAGGAGCGGCGAAGAGCTGTGAGTCCACAGCTGCAAGTACTGGATCCCAACCAGCAGGGTTGTCCCCCCAGCTTTCCTTCACGATCTTGCGGAAAGCTGCGAACGGTACTTCGGATGGATCTTTGGGCATGGGTTCATCGAAAACACAGTTGGCAGATATGGTATACTGGAAACATCGGAATGCTGTCAGCATTGATACTATCCGAGAAACAGAATTATTCTGAGAACGAACCTCTGGCTTGGTATGTCCGGCGAGTAAATGGTGTCTGAAAGCTACTTCAATGGCCGCAGTTTTACGCTTTTCATTCTTGATGTGGTCCATGATGGCTTCCTTGACTGCACGCTCATGGGCATGACCTTTAGGAATAACGAGCACGGCTCCCTGCAAAACGTGGAGGTGAGTAATTAGCACATGATGATCAGGTGAGTAGACGTAGACGCACGTAGGTCGATGTTTGGGCATGGGTGTAAAGTGTAAAGCGGGTAACGATTCCAAAGTTATTCGCACCTCCCTGTCAACGGTCATACGGAACGGTCAACCTCAAAAGACACGTCAAGACAATGAGTAAGACGAACTCTCAAAGCGTTGTAGAGCTCTTTTTCTTCACCCGTGCTATCGTCGCTGACATCGAGGATGAGGCCCTTGGGTGTAACTATCCGGAATGCCTTGACATTGTCGATGGCCAAGCCCAGTCGGCTGGACTTCAGAGAGTATCCACCACCGAGGAGGAGCCCTCCGACGCCTACAGCCGGGTTGACGCCCCCCACAACACCTCTGCCGAGCTTCGAACACTTTCGGTAGACAGCGCCCCATAGGGATCCTGCCCCCACATGGAGCAGCTGTTTAGATTCGTCGTATTTGATTTTGTCAAAGCGTGTCATAGAGATTTGGATTCCTCCATTTGTGGAGGAGAAGGCAGGGACCATAGAATGGCCACCTGACTTGACCTACATGAACAAAACGCATCCTTGTCAAAAAAATGTTGGTCAAGGACGATGAAAGGCTCGGGGACTTACAGCAAATGGATATCTGTATTTTCCAATAGCTTGGATGATCTTGGCTAAGTCTGCTTCACCTCCGGGTTGGACGGCGGCCGCAGCTAGGTCACTGCTGCTTGTGAGGTAGTGCCTGGAACTCTCTCTATAACCTGCCGACACTATTCACCCAATTCAAGTGAGATGCCAAATTGAATAGAGGTCAGGAAAAGACACTCACTGAAGTCATATAACGATGAGCCCTGGGTAGATTCATCGCAGATGGCTTCTAGCTCGGCTCTCAGGGCCTCAAAGTTGTCAGTCTGATTGCCACTCATCGTATGTCGACGTCGTTAGGTCTTGGGTAGGAAGAGATTGAAGAGCGCACAGTGGGTTGGGGATGAAAGTCCTCTGCTGACACTCCTCTTTCTTATAGCGTCAGCCGAGTGGCAGCTAGCTTGAGGGTTCATGGCAGTATACTGAACTCCACCAGGGAGAATAGGCACCATCTTGGATATCGCTGTCGTCTGACCCATGTTCTCAGTCATTATCGTCGGCGATAGCTAGCACCGGTCTGCATTAGCGCTGCCATTGCGTCCGATAAGCCTTCATTTTAGGTCATCCGACGCTCTAAAGACAAGAGGAAGTTGACATTGAGCGTGTCAAACTAAACGTGTGGAGGTGGCAGAGCTTGATAGAAAATGCAGAATGTGATAGAAGATCAATCTCGAACTTCACGATCAGAAAAGCTTCATAAAACAAGGGCGTAGGCGAGCCTTGGTTCCAGGTCACCCGACGCTTCGAAGACAGGAGGAAGTTGATATTGAGTGTGCCAAGCTAAGCGTGTGGAGGTGGCGCAACTGGATAGAACGTGCAGAACAGGATAGAATTGATCCATCTCGTAGTTCACGATCAGAAAAGCTTCATAAAGGAAGGGTATAACAGCTTGCTGGATGCCACTTTTGAGCTTGCGGGTGAACGGGAAGGCCTGGAAGAATGTCTAAACATCTTCAGTCAGGTATGGCAAGGTCAGGGTCTATTTTCATTGAGAGCTATAATACATTATACAGAATAGAAGATGCAGACATATTTGATGTGAGAAGCAAGGGATTCAAGAAAAGAAAGCAGTAACATAGACGAAATGCAGGAATACGATGCTTAAGAGGCTTGAGCGAAAGCGATGGCAGTAGTATCGGAGTGGGACAGAGAGATGACGACCTTCTTGATGCCCTTCTGTTCAGCGAGGCGCTTGGCTTCACCATGGAGGCGGACAGTGGGGACGCCGGCTTCATCGTTGACAATTTCAATCTCCTTCAAGGCGGCCGCAGCACCCTTCGACTTCACACCGAGGGACTTGAAAACAGCCTCCTTACCGGCCCAGCGAGCAGCGAACGACGATGGCGGGGAAGGCTGGCTTCGGCAGTATGAAATTTCGGCATCGGTGAAGTTGCGGGAAACGAAGTTGGCATTGTGCGAGGGGACAGCTGAAATGAGTTCTAAGGAGAGAATTGATCAGCTACGTAATTAATGTGATGAGGGAGGATGCCTACCTTGATCAACGCCAACGCCAGCAGGACTATCACTCCAAAGATCAGAGGCGACGACGCTAGAAAGGGTCTTGACGTTGGCTTTGTCCAAAGGTGCCTCCTTGGTGAGCTTCTTGAACGAATACTCGCCAGTCTTGTTGTCGTATTCAGCGCGAGACAAAGAGTTCAACAAAACGGGCCTTTCCATGTCGGGAGCGTACGGCGGGTGTTCCTTGATCTTGACGAGGTTGTTATTGATCATCATGTCGCTCATTGCCTTGTAAGACTGAAGGGCGCGAGTGTGGTTGCGAATCTTGTACTCCTCGTAGTAAGTGGGCTCGAGAGCACCCAAGAGGTATCGAGGATGAACAACCATAGCAGTGCCACCAACTTGACCGAAGCCGAACGATGACATGACACCAGCACGAATACCGTCTGTGTGGATAGACTTGGAGGGGAACATAAGGTACTTGCGATCCTGGAAGTGGGAGTCGATATTGCTGCAAGAGTGGTCAAAAAAAAAAAGTATTAGAGGAGACTGATAAGACTCACTCGCTGTTGCGATTGCCCGGTACGACACCAGTAATAACGGTCTGAAGAAGACCAGTCATCTGCCAGGCCGCAGACCCACCCTTAGCGTGTCCAAGCAAGCTCTTCTGGGCCATGATAGGAACGGCGTTGCCCGGTGTACGAGAGATAGTGGTGAGAATGTCGTTCCAGATCCTCGTCTCGTTCTCTTCGTTGGCCTTGGTGCTGGTACCGTGGATGGAAAGGACGCCAATATCGTCGGCCGTGAGACCCCAGACAGCGAGAGCGCGGCGCAAAGGTGCGATCTGAGGATCACTGTCTTCGAGCATACCGTACATTGAAAGGGCACCCTTTTCTTGACGAGCAGCGTCCGCCTCCAGAGAAGCCAAGCGGACCGAAACGTAGTCTTCGCCGACTTCCTCTCCCTGCGACTTGCGGAAGGCAACCTCTTCGTGGAGCTGACCGTGTTCGTATTCGAGCCACTGCGAAATTTGCTTGCGACGGAAACCAAGTTGACGAGACCGATATGCGACGTCCAAAATGGGGAGCGGGTGCTTGGGTGCGACTTCTCGGGCAACAGTGAGAGCACCCTTTCCAGGGGCGGGAACAGAGCGACCAGCCTTGTCACTGGATCGAGGTCGAGATGAGAACTATGACATGAAATAGACTTGTTGAAAAAACTCACGTTGAGGTGGAAGTGAAGGCGAGAATTCCGCGGATGGGAGCACCGAGTTCCAGAGCAGTCTTTGCGCTCATGACGACATGAACACCACAACCTTGAGATTCCATGAACTATTGAAAAGATGTCAGGGGAAGTAATTGAAGCAAAGTCGTAACAGGACTTACTCCGGAGCGAGATGTGGTAGCAGGTCGAGACATTTCGCCGGGCTCACGACCCATGGCGAACTCAGTTTCAGCATTGCTGGTGGCCTTCATGTTGGCGAACTCGTAAGAACCTTCTTCGCTGATATCATCGAAGCCTCCAGCGAGCATGACCTTGGCCTTGCCCGAAAGAATGGTGTCACAGGCAATTTCAAGCGATTGAAGAGCAGTGGCGCTAGAGTAAGATGAGAGATGAGCTTTGCGTCGTACTTATGAAAATCCACGTACCAAGCACCAACAGGAATCTTCACAGGACCACTCGAAGACAAAAGGAGAAGGTTGATCCATCCAGCCGTTGTATTAATGAAACTAGGGGCAGGAGTCAGCATATAAAGTGTGGGTGGAGAGGGCTAGCAACTCACGTCTCTTGGAGAATATCGTTCTGTACTTCCTTCTCATCGCGCCTGTCCTTGAACATCTTCGACAAGCTCGTCATACCACCCATTCCACTACCAATCGCAGTGCCCACGTCGGAAGGATGCATGTGCTTGTACAGCTCGTAGGGGTCAGTGATACCAGAGGTGTTAAGAGCTTCAGCGGTGGAAACCAGGGCCCATAGCGTAGCCCGGTCGGTTTGTGCGATGATGTCGTCGGGGATACCGTAGCGTCCGGCGTGCCATCCGGTAGGAACTTGGCCAGCAACGGTACGGCTGAACTTGAAAGCCTTGGGGACGAAGACGATAGCTCCCTTCTTCAATTTGGCGAACCATTGGTCGCCCTCGCCGGCCCAGATGTCGCATTTGTCGCCGTGCTGAAGCTTGAATTTCTGGGCTTCCGAGTCAGAAACTTCGATGGGCTCGAGGTCGTGGAGCAGCTCAATTTCCTGGTTGAAGATCTTCTTGTTGGGATCGTAGCCACGGAAGATCTCAGGTTCTGCAAACAGATGTCAGAAACAGACGAAGCATAGATAAGGGAATGAAAACATACCGATGAGTCGAACACCAGCGTGTGCCAGGATCTCCTTCTCATACCGACCCTTCACGTCCTTGTCATCGACAGGCTCGTTGGTCTTCGTATCGACCCAGCCAACGTAGAGTGAACCATCCTTCAATCGCCCGTTGAAATGCTTGATGAAGCCCATGATCCAGGCCAATTCGATGCAGCCGGTGATGGTGAGCTCACCGCGAGCCTCCATTTCCCATCGAGTACGAGCGCTACCCCAAGGTCCGACTTCACCATACCCAGTGACGACAACGACCTTCTCAAGATCGATCAGGCCGCGCAAAGAAGCAACGTCGGAGAGAGAATCGAGAGTCTCGAGAGCAGGGAATTCGAATCGGAAGTTGGCGCGAGGGAGGACGTCGACGGTCTGGAGAAGGCGCTCGGCTTCCACGCCATGAACGATCTTGTAGTCGGCCGAGTTGTCGCGGGTGACAGCCTTGGAGATGTCGGCTTTCTTGTGGAGTTCGTTTCGAATGCGGCCAGTGATCTCAGCAAGGTCGGGCAAGCGATCCATACCACCGTTCAAGTCGGCCCAGAGTGGTTCAACCTGAGTGATGCTGAAGAGGAGAGGGTGCATGAGGCCGAGAATGTTGAAGGCCATTTCCTTCGCCGAGAATGTTCGGACACCGAATTTCTCGAGTCCTTGAGCGACGATGTTGGTAGGGCCCATCAAACCAGTACCGCGAGTCCAGCTGGATGAAAGTTAGAGATAGATGAGATAACATGAGAGGACGAAGACATACCCAATAACAGCGCCAGCCAAGCAAAGATATTCGCCCCAGCTTTCAGAGGCCCATCGTTGGAAGAGAGTTTCGAGGGAGATCTTGGACTCGGAGTAGAGACCGTCGTTGCCGAACAAACCGTGGTTGGGGGAGAGGGGGAGGATGACTTGGGTGGGACGAGTGACGAAATGGCGACTAGCTTTCTTGTTCTTGACGGCTCCAAGGATGCGGAGAAGGTTGACCAACATCATACGATGGGCCAGCTCCGACCTATCGTCCAGTCCGTCGATCTCGCGACCATTCTCGGGAATACCAGCGAAGGGGAGGATGTAGTCGAGATCCATGCCGAGGGTGGAGTAGATGTAGTCGACGAGAGCCTCGACGTCTTGCTTCGACGCTTGGTTGAATGGAACAACGGTCAAGGCAGAGCCACGACTGCCAACGGAGTGGTAGATGGATTGGTAGTATTCGACAGTTTTGCGGTTGTAGCTGGAAGTTGTGATGACGACTTGGGCACCACCGGCAAGCAAGCCTTTGACCACCTCGATACCGATGGATCCCTTTCCGACTCCAGTAAGCAACGCGTTCTTGTCCTTGAAAGTCGTGCCAGATGTCGCGATTTCGTGGAGAATATCCAAGTAGACGCCGGTAAGGTTGCTGCTGTACTCCCAAGAATTGCCGACGCGTCTCTTGAGGTGAAGGANGGGGGGTAGAGTTTGAAGCGATAGAAGTCACAGAAGGGATACCAGTAACCTGAGGGCGGAGGAATTCAGATGAGGATCGTCGGCTACGTGGCGCGGAAGGAGGGAGGGAGTTCTCGGGGTTCTTGACGAGGGTTCGGACGACATCTTGGTACAGAGACTTGATGCGGTTTCGTTGGTCGTCGTTGACTTCGGGGAGGGTGGAGATAATCGTCCAGAGCTTGTCGACGTCGTCCTGGACCTTCTGGATGTTGATAGTCTCAGACACGGCACCACCACTGGCCATTTCCTGCACATAGGCCTCGAGTTTGCGGACCTTCTCGCGGACGACTTCGCTGTAGACAATGTCGCCCTTGGCGGTGACCTCGGTGTGAGGGGCGGTGGGGAAGGTGACTGGAAGTCCATGAGCGATGCTTTCACGCAGATAGGAAGAAAAAAAAACATACCATCTTTGTAGACAGGAGGATTTCCGAGCACTTCACGAGTGTTGTCGATGAGTTGTTGACCAAACTCCTTCGCGAGCTTGTAGTTTTCGCCCTTGGAAGGGTCGCAGCGATCGATACGGTATTGCATATATTGAAGCATGTCGGGGTCGGCACGGTTGAGGAGGGCGATGCAGCGAGCGGTGATTTCACGATCGACGGTGGTAAGACGGCCGTGGATGATGTCGTAGAACATGAGCAGAGCGTCCTGACGAGCCCAATTCCAAGACGAGTCGAAGTGGCGAGCTTTGAGAGGGTCGAAACGGGGTTGGATGCCATCGATGTAAGAGTCACCGTGTTCGCGAGTAATGGAGTCCAGCTTGCTCTGGAGGGCAGCGGCGTTGGCCCTCTCAGCGTCGAACGCGATTTCACCAGCACGTGAGTCGCGGTTGAGATATCGCATGTACACTTCAATCTGTTGTTGAGCAAACTTCTCTTGGTTGGCCTGGAACTGGAGGAACTCCTCGCTGTTGATGACGGCACCTCCGCCTCCACCGCCTCCACCTCCACCACTCGACTGCGAAGACAGGGAGATACCAGCACGTTGAGCATAAGTGGGAACGATAGCGTCAAGCCACGCCTTGGCCTCAGCCTCGGATCCCAAGCGCTTGGGGGGCTCNAAGAGTCGTCGCGAGGAGAAGGACACCATCCGCTCGAGAGGGCCCAAGACCCCAAGTCTTGTTGAGGTAGGACTTGATAGCAGATGCGTTGAAGCCACCAGGCATCTTTCCACCGACGAGACGAGAGACGAGGCCAGTGCTGTACTTGCCGAGAGAGCCGGTCGATCCCAATCCTGCAGCGAGCTCTTCCAAGGGAAGTTCTTCGCCCTTCTCCGGTGCAGAGCTGAACTCTTGCTGAAGGTCACCAAGAATTTCGTTCTGCAAGGTCGACTTGCCACCGACGAGGTCCTTGATGGACTTGGAGACGGGGATCTCGTCGACCTTCTTTTTGAGTTTCTGGGCAACGATGACGAGGAGGATTTCGCTTGCAGTGATAGGAGCGTCGTCGATGCTGGCGACAGGACCGGAAGGAGCAGCAACGGGTGCGGCGACGGGGGGCAGCGGCAGCGACAGGGGCCGGCAGCTGCTGCGGGGGTCGACGCAGCGGGAGCTTCTTCAGCAGGGGCAGCCTCGGGCTCATCCTCGAACTGGTAGTAGATCTCCTTGCCGTTCTTGGAGTGGCAAAGGATGGCGCGGTTGCGGGTCAGCGAACCATCGAGGGACTCGTACTTGGCCTTGAAGGTGCGGGTGGCCATACCAGTGAGCGTAGGCGAGGGGCCGATTTCGATAAAGCGCTCGAAAGCGAATTCGATGAAGAGGCGGTCTTGGGTTTCGATCCAGCGCACAGGGGAGGCGAATTGGTAGGCAAGGAGCTCGACGAGGATGATGTATGCAAGCTTTTGACGGTTCTCGGGGTTGCCCCAGTTCTCTTGATCCCACTTGCGCAGGACCTTGTCGAGACGAGGAGAGGAAGTTTGGTCGTAGATGATTTGAGCGTAGTCGCGGGAGACTTCGAATGGCTTGGCGATGAGATTGGGGATGTATTTGCCGACGAGCATGTCGGGGTTGAGGTCTTCGGGATTGATCTTCTTCGAGAGGTCTGAAGACATCATTGTAAGCCGAAATCTAGATTATCAAATGCAAAAACTTACAAGCACGGAAAGGAAGCACACCAGCCCACAAGTAGCGGGAGTGGAAGGGCACGTCAATGCCGGGGAGAGGGATGGTAGCAAAGCCACGGTCCAGCTTGATGTAGTTGTCCTGAGCCTTCTGCTGCTCGAGAGACTTTTCGTGGCAGGATTTGACGATGTCGGTGAGCATCTCCTTGACCTTCTCGACGCTATGAGTCTCAGTCAACTGCGAAAAGGATTAGAAATGGGGCTGTAAAGTTTAAAATAAAAACAAACCTTGGCGATGTCGATCTTCTTGACTTTGAGGAAGTTCAAGACGTTGGTGAGGGTTTGCAGAGCAACGAGCTCTCCAGCGCAGACGTATTGTTGACCCTAAACATGTAGCCATTAGAATAAAAAAAACACAGGGTAAGCACGGAAACACATACCTCGACGTTGAAGTTGACGATTTCGAGCAAAGTCGACGTGACAGTCGCGATAGACTCGACGACTTCACGGAGGGCGGCATCGGTGAAGGAAGGAGAGATTCTGCTGGGGTTGACGGCGCACATTGCGTAGTTGGACCGGTTGAGAGCGTCACGCTCGACGGCACGCTGCATGGTGATACCTCGGTAGAAGACGACGTCGACGAGAGCAGAGATATGGAGGACGTCAGCGATGGAAGCAAGGGCAGAGTACTCTCCGAGAGAGTGACCGGCGAAGGCGCAGTCTTTCTGGACGAAGCCCTTGGCACGCATGTCTTCGAAGGCAGCTTTCTCGGTGACGACGAGGGCGATTTGAGCGAATTGAGTAGCGAAAAGGAGACCGTTAGGGTGGCTGAAGGTGTATTTGGCGGTTCGGATGTCGATGTCGGAGAAGAGAGGGAGGGTCTTGACGTGGCCGTCCTTGTCCATAGCGTCGTAAGTCATGTCCATGTAGCGCTGACGGATGGCTTGACCCTTGATACCACCGAAATGGATGGTCTTTTCCTTGGGGTTGTCCTTGACGATTTCGAGGATAGAGAAGCCATAGACAGCGAGCAAGTGAGCGTCGGCGCCATCCCAAACAGCACGAGCGGCAGCAGAGCTGTTGTAGAGATCCATGCCCATTCCCTGCTCCTGAGAACCTTGACCAGTGAAGACGTAGACGGTAGGGGGTTGAGCAACCTCGGCAGAGCCTTGGAGGACCTTCTCGCCCTGGCTGTTGACGGTCTCGACGTTGACGACGATGTTTCCGTCGCGCATGCCAACGTGTCGAACCTTGACGCTGAGCTCGTCGCCGGGAATGACCATGCCGACGAAGTTGACGTTGTAACTAGATAAAGTCAAAAGATTAATAGCTGTTCCAAGTAGACACAAGATCAGCAGAATACGCACGCAATAACTCGCTCGGGATGACCCTTCGCGACGACAGTCTCAACAAATCGGCGAGTCGCAGCGCTGGACCAGAGGCCATGGGTGATAGTAGCAGGAAGGGAAGCGTAATCGGAGAAGTAAGGGTTGATATGGATGGGGTTGAAATCGCCGGAAATTTTGGAGTAGGGTTCGTTGGTGAGAGGTGCATTGAAAGTTGTAGATCCATCAGACTTGCTAAGAGTGTAACCGTCGTTCGAGAGAGGAGTGTTCAGGCCTTGAGGAGTACCATGACGTTGCAAGTATGCGAGGACAGGGTTGCCCAAGCAGTTTTCCTCCGAGAACTCGACCGTGCCGACCTTGACGAGGACTTTGAGTTGATTGCGGATGAAGATATCGCCATCGACGTCCAGCTTGCGGTAGGTCGACTTGTCCTTGAACGAGACGCGAGATCGAATGCGGAAGATGAGAGAGGTGCCAGGGGTGAGAGCGTAAGATTCGTCCTCCCAGTCATGCCACTCCTTCGACTCCAAGACGCCGATGGAGGCAACAGTGTCGAAGGGAACGAGGTAGTCGGGTTCCTCAGTAATCTCGAAGGTGTTCTCGTAGTCGTCGAAGCGGCCGCGATAGAGGAAAGCCGACACAACTTCGATGACGCGCTCGCCCTTGCGGTAGACGTAGCCGCGGACCTTGACGATCTTGCCCTCGTTCGCGTTGGTGACGGAGACGATCTTCGCTTCGGCCTTGCAAACGTCGCCGACCTGGAGAGGCTTGGCGCCGTCGACCATACGGAAACCGTTGGAGAGGTGGACAAGTCGGAGGAGGTCGCCGTCGATAGCAGAAGGGAAGATAGACTTCATAATAGCCTATCCAAAATTATCAATACTAGAACTATCGCAGAAAAAGACGAAATACGCACCTTCCAGCCGGTGACAATCGCGAAATCCATAGGTGCTTGAGTATTCTTTGTCCTTGCGGAGGTATAGGCCTCGCCCTGGTTCCCAACGACTGCACAGAACTGCTCGACGTCCGCCTCCTCGATAGTGACTTCAGGCCCGACAAAGGTGTCGTTGATGTTGATGTTGGGGAGGGTCTCGTTGTCGCCATACCACAGTTTCCAGTAGAACTCCTTGATGTGCTTGTTGCGATCGGCAGCGACTTCGTGGATGGGGTTGAAGCCCTGAGAAGGCTTGTAGACGAAGTGGAGGGAGAGGGGGACGGAGACACCACCGCGCTCTTCAAACACGGTGACCTCGATGGCCTTTGACGATGCAGTATAAGTGATTTCAACAGCCTTGAAGTTTTCGATGTGGGAGCCATAGGATCTTGCGCCATTGTAGAAGGTCACAGAAGTAGGAACAGAATCAGCGTAGGCGACGACGACCTTCTGTCCCCGACGAGGAGCGAGTAGACGTTGGATAGCGTTGTCGAGGTAGCTGGAGCCGCGAACGATGGTGTTGGAGGTAAGAAGAGCCCGCAACCAGCTGAGGTTGGGGCCGGCGAGCGTCTCGAGCCATGCGTTGGTATCAGGGAGTTGATCCGAAACTTCGTATGTGACTTGATTTCCAGAGACCGTGCGAGTGACGCCAGAGATAGCGGGAGTGGATTTAGGGGCAGGGGCAAGGTAGTCGACGACGGGGACCTTGGACACGTCGCCCTTGTACTTGCGTTCGAGCAGACGATCGATGAGAGTCTTGTTGACGCCGCCGAGGATGTCCTTGACAGGCTCATCCTTGACCTTCGACCACTTGACTGCAACGGGCCCCTGAAGGATGCACACGCGTTGAGGATCTTGATCAAAGACCGCGTCGATGTCCTCGGCCGCCCAAAGGGAATCCTAAGGAAAATCATATCGTCATCAATTCATGTGGATCAAAATCACATGCAGNAAAAAACTTACTTTCTTGAACCATACTTCAAAGGACGCGTCGAGCACGGGGATGAATGGAACAGGTTTCTGACCAGGACGCTGCGCGATAGCCAAAAAGTAGGCCGTATCTTCCGCCGCAAGCAGCTGCTCCCTTCCAAGCGGGTACTTCTCGAAGAACTGCTGCACAAACGGCAATGGATCGTCAAGAGATGTATAGGACTGCAAGAGGGAGGGCTTGATTCCTCCACCGTCAACACCAGCAAAACGCTCCTCGACGCGACGCAACCAATCACCCGTCAAATTCCTCAGCGAGATGTCGACCCATCGTTGCTGATGCGCGACATGCATCAAGCGCACCATCCTCAACACCGTTTCCTCGTACGTCATATCCCCCAGGTCCTTCGCAACACTCCCATCCTTCTTCCAGCCAAACCAAGGCTTAGCGAAGTCCTTGTTCAGCTTGTCGATGATCTCATCCCTCCTCTCCTTCAACCACGGCACGCGCTTCTCCTTCGGCAGCTTGAACACGGTATCGTCAAACTCCTTCCACAACTGCACACCACGCGTCGCAACCTTGTGAATCGGTTCACCGAGCTCCGAACGAACAGTCAAGATCCCACCAGTCGCCTTTGCATATGTTCCTTCCCACTGCGCGTCGTCGACACCAGAAGCCGCGACGATGAGGTCCTTGACGGACGAGCTCGTATGTGCCTCCTTCGCAACCATGACGCGACTCGCAAACAAGAACCCATCGAAGGGCATCGGCTGGACACCAAACCTCGTCACGGACCAATCACCGGACAAGTACTCCCACACATCCTCACCAGACCCAAAGCCGGACCCACCGACGAGGATGATGTTGGAATGTTCACGGATGGCACGATAGGTAGAGAGGACGGGCTGATGGAAATCCTCAAACGAGTGGTGTCCACCAGCACGGCCACCCGTCCACTGCATGATGATGGGGAAGTCGGGGTTGGCACCAGCGATGTTAATGACCTGGCGGATACCATCGACGGAGCCAGGCTTGAAGGAGACATGCTTGATTCCCGCAGCCTTGAGTCCGTCGATGATCTCGACAGCCTTCTCGGTGGTCGGAATACCAGCAGCGACACAGAAACCTTCGACGGGAAGTCCCTCCTTCCTCATCTCTTGCCAGAGAGGGAACTGGAAGGTGAATTGACGGGGGTTGATGTAGAGCGAGTTGAGCGTAATACCGACACCATCGGGGATCTTCTTCTGGATTTCAGCGACTTTGGAACGGAGGGCCTTCGCGTTGTAGTGTCCACCACCAGCCAACTCGATGTGGTAACCAGCATCGAGGACAGCGCTGACGAAGCCAGCCTTGACGGTGGAGGGGGTCATACCAGCGACCATGATGGGGGGNTTTGCCGAGGAGACGAGAGAATGGGGTGTCGAGGAAAAGTTCGCCCTCGCTATTCAACTTGATCAGCAAGCGCCTCGGCGAAAAACAAATCAGTAAAGACTTACCTGTTGCGCACAAGTCCGGGCGACCACTTTTTGCTCCACCAATCTTCATACTTCACACTCGACGCGGTGTAGAGCTCGACGTCACCCTTTGCACGAAGACCAGCGACGATCACGCGTACACCACGACCCTCAAAGTTCTTCGCAGTCAATGAGCCGATACCGCTAGCGCCACCGGGACCAAAGTCAATAGCATGAGTAGCCGTTTCGGGGAAGTTGGTGGCCTTATCCCAGTGGATCGGCGATGTGAAAATCTGTTCGCAAAGAGACCGGGTTATCGAGGTCGACACCTCGCGCAGATCGGAGCCTATATAGAAACGCGTCGTTAATCAACTAAATATATCGACGCGACGGATACTCACCATCTTCAGTGTTATAGACGGGGATCTTGAGATCCTTCGCCTGCCACAACTCTTCGCCTTCCAGATCGTCCTCGATCAACTCTTCCGTCAGCTCAGAGAGGTACTCGCTGTGATACGGGACGCCGACGACGAGGAATCGGATGGAAAAGACGGGCTTGCGTTGGGAGAAGGGGATCTTGCTCTGGTCGGTGCCAGAGGGAGCCTTGACCTTGCGGAGAGAAGTAACCAGACCGAAGAGAGACTTNGGGGGGACCAGTGATGACGAAGGCCTTGGGGCCGTTGTGCAGGGAGACGAAAAGCTTGGAGTTGTCGGGGAGATACTTGTTAGTCTTGGTGATATGGGGTTCGAGTTCCTTCAAGCTGAGACCGGCGACAGACAACATGGGGCTTGGGGTGCCCTCACCACCTTCGACGGCATCTTGGACGATGGCGGGGTCGATGGCCGTGACGGGGAAGGCCTGCTGGCCGCGAAGACCGGAATAGAAGAGCCACTTCAACGCCTTGCGCGAGTTCTCGGTGAACTCTTCCAAGGTCGAAGAGGCCGCGATGGCGACGGCGGATACGATGCCCTGGGAGTGACCAGTGGCTCCCCCAATGCGATCGCGAAGTTCACCAGGCGTAATACCGGCAACCCGGCACACGACAAGGTATTGGACAAGTTGGGTGAGACCGATGAGAGGGAAGGAGACGGGGACAGAGGCGGTATACGCGACCGATGGGCGGGGAGTGGCTCCGGAGAGCCAGGAGAGAACGTCGAGACCGAATGTGTAGAAGGAACTCTCGCTTTCTTCCTCGGCGAGAGGAATGAGGACGTCGGTGGTGACGGTCTTGAGGTATGGCTCGACGAATGGTTTGTAGATGTCGTAGAATCCTTGCAGCTCGTCGAGGTAGACCTCGTTCGTGCCTTGGCCGCCGAACAACGCGAAGATGGAGGCCTTGCCATCAGAGGCGGCCTTCAAGAGGGCCGATTCCGGTTGACGGGGGATGTCCTGGACGCCTTGGGCTTGGAGGGTGCCAAGGGCGGCAAAATATGCAGTGAGGACTAGTTTGCGATTTTCGGTAGAATAAGAGGCGGCCAGGGTATGAATATCATTGGTGGCGAGGTGCGATGAGGTGAAGTGTTTGAGGACATTATAAAGAACAGCGGTACGGGCATTAACAGATTGGGTGTCCTTGGGGACGCCCGAGGCGACATGGGCGAGGAATCGTGCAGTAAGCTCTACGGATGCTTCTGCCTGGGCGACGAGGTCGTCGTCGACCACGATCCCCGCGTCTATGGTGGATGTGAACTCCTCTCGGAGTACTTCAGCGGCGATCCACTCGTCCGCCGCGGTCGATACTGGAATAGAGACCTGAGGAGGCCGCCATCGCGACGCGTCAGCTCATCGATATCCGATGTACATCGGCTGGGACATACCTTGAGCTGGCCCTGGGCGATTACCAGAGGGCGAGTAGCGATTTCATTAGCACGGATAGCATGGCCGTTCATCGAGGCCATTTTGGATGATGGTGGGGGCGATGCTTGGACAACGGGGAGCACGACGAGGAGGGGGTAAATATATGGATGAGAGGACTCGCTCCCAGTTGGTATAAACCAGCAGGCGTGCAGGGCCCTTTCTACCAGAAATTTAGTTTGATTGACCCCAACCCCCAAAGTTCCAATGAGGCGGGCACGTGACGGACGCGCAATGGCCCAGACGCGCTAATTTGTTCGGACATCAGCCCAGATATGGAAGGTTTGGCGTAAAATCAGCACCGGATACAGACCCAATCGTCTCTCCTGATTGGCCGTCTCCGCCTTCCGAGCTGCCTCCATCGACCCCAATGAAAGCCCCTCAGCCTATTACATATAGCTCACTCATCTCGAACACGCGAAATGAATTGGCTGCGTCATGCTAGTTTACATATTGTGGGCGTATCAGGCATAGCAAGGAAAAACAAACGAGATCATAGCGAAGAAAGATGCGAAGTAAGATATCAGTTGGGGTAGAGTTGTAGATGCGGTTGGGGTACTGACAAAGTGAGCTACAAATACACTGTGCTATTTGATGAGTCTGATGGGGAAAGAACAGAAAAGGGCCCGAGCAAATCCTCAGCCGCCGTCGCGGACCTCTTCCTCCGCGTCGCAGATCTCCTGGATCCCTTCCCGGAAGAACACAACGTTGTACTCCAGCAGCCCTCGCCGGCTGTCCCATACACTCGTCGGCAAGACAGCCAGCAGCGCCAGGTGCCGAGTAATGAGGTGGTAGGTCAGGGTCGTCCCTGGGGTCACCGGATGCAGCGTCGTCGCAGCACTGGGGTAGAACAACTCCTTGGGGTGCTTCCAGCTCGGTGGGTGCGGGATAGGGGTAATGTCAGTTGCTGGAGGAACCGACGTAACCGAGCCCCGCAAAGAAGGCGTTCGTGAGGGTCCAGAGGTGGCCGTTGGGGGAGGGGTGTTCGGGGAGGGTCTTTGTCGACCGGGACCTGCCGTTATCGACCTAAGCAAATTATGTGAGCCCGAGCTTCCGTTAAGCGAATGAATAGCTCACTTGTACAGTGGGCCGAATGAATTCAACATTTGGAGATAGTCACAGCAGAGATTGTGTGTTGCAGAATCCACTGGGGAAGCATCGGTTGCCACATAGAGGCGTGATCGAACATCAAATAGGAACGCCTTTGGGGACTGGGAGTTCTGGGGAGAGTGAGCGACCGATATAAATAGAGAGGACTGTGTCGCTTACTGCGCAGAAAACGTTCAAGAGCTCCTCGAGGTACGGTAGCGAGTCGACCAGCTTTTGCAAGACCTTGGAGAAGGACTCGTGCAACGAATGGTCGTAGACCGACGTGAGGTAAAAGTTGATGGGGAGGTGCTCATAGTCGGGGTTAATGTCGATGAGACGGTCGAGGACGCGGTCGTTAATTTGCCGATAATTCTCTGCAAATCGTGTCAGCAGTAGTCATCGCCGTGCAACAGTACCCGCACCAATCTTATCATCCTCCTGCAACTTTTCCGCCTTGTGCACAAACACCTCTATGGCAATCCCAGGTTTCGCCTTGTTAGCAGCGACGATAAACTCGACCAACTTTGAAATCGGCTGGTTGTACAGGTCCTTAAGGGGTTAGGGAGGGTGAGCCAATTGCTGCAAAGGACCGGAAACGCGCTCTTACCCTGATATCTATGACAAAGATGATGGACGAAAAGTCGGAGAGCGGGGCGCCTAGGGTTTCCACTGTGACGTTAGCAGGAGTGTCCCAAATTTCCAGCGGGATGACTGTGCTAGAGAACCGTTGGTAAGCCCGAGAGCTTTGAGATCGGGGAACGGCACTCACTCAACAGAGTGCTTCACGACCCGCATCGTCGTCTCCAGGTAGAACGTCTGCTTCGGAGGCAGCTGGCTGAACAGGACCTGGAGAATGGAGGTCTTGCCTGCCCTAGGTCGGGTCAGCACGAGCGAGCTGTGCCCAGCAACGGGATGCGCACCTTCTGAGGCCGAGCAGCAGGACCTTTGTCCGCTGGGCAGCGGCGGCGGGGGCACCATGGCCATTGGGAGGATGGACCGCAGCGGGCTCCACTGCAGCCATTTAAGCGGGAAGGCAGGACAAAGGTTGACGCGCCAGATCGAAAAAAGCCAGTGCGCCAGCGGCGACAGCGGCTGTCACATGCTTTTGGCAGGCGATCCCGCGCCTATGAAGTCAGAATTCCCACACTCCTTCTTGCAGAGCTAGTTGAACGAACGTGCGTGAGTCCGTAGAATTTGTTCCGGGTTCTCTGACATACCATGGGCCTGCTTGCAGTTTCCAGCTCTCTTCTTGACGATCACATCCCCCCCCTCGTCGTCGCCGCAATGAAGTTTGGCACCAAGATCAGCGTACGGGCTCGACATTTCATCGTTTTGGCGCCAGGAATGACGTTTGATATGTTTAGACCGACTTGTACAGCGCCTGGAAGCCCTTTTACCTCGACTACAATGGTCTGAAGCGCGAGCTCAAGGTACTCAAGGCCTCAGGGGTCGTCTCTGATGGGTCGCTGATGTCTTTCGTTGCAGGCACGGACCAGCGGCCGACACTGGAACGACAAGGATGAAGAAGAGTTCAAGGGAATGTTGACCAAAGAGCTCGACAAGATTCACGACTTTCAGAAAGACAAGGTGGGTCCCGCCTTTTCCCTATCTTCTCCACCGATGTTGTCCAGCTCTGCTTGGGAACTGGCTGACTGCTTCTCTCGGCTATAGGTCGGTGAGAAATCCCGTTATCTCTCCCCCTCTTCCCTGCCAAAGAGCTCGCAACGTTGTTCCTGCCGCTCGCGCAGTCTATTTGGCCCGGCAGCATCTCGTGCTCGGCCCACTCCACTCTTCTGACATCTTCTCCTCATCCCGAGTAAGCCAAATGACTAACGAACTAGCTATCCCATTCTTAGACGTCCGAACTCTCCAAACGCATTCGCGAAGCCGAGAAAGAGGTCAAAAAGCTTGTCGCTGAAGAGCACGAGACCGACCGCGATCCTCGCTCTCGCTCTACGTCACACAACGACATCGAAGGCCAGCAAGCGGATCACGACCCTTACGCTCACGACGGCGGTTCGGATGACGACCTGAGCGACGACGAAGACGGCCACGAATCTGATGAATCCTATGACGCACTCGAAGAACGCTTCCACGGCCTCGAAGAGGAAGTCGCCACCCTCGTTGCGGACGTACACGACCTCGCCCTGTATACGAAGCTCAATATCACTGGCTTCATGAAGATCCTGAAGAAGCATGATGTAGGTGTCATCCCTGGTTGACTGGTCGTGTGCCACTAATTCGGCCACCCTCGTTTTGCAGAAACAAACCAAATTCGAGCTCAAAACGACGTTTATTCAAGATTATCTCGAAAAGAAACCTTTTTACAAGTACAACTGGGACGCTATCATCGTCAAGCTTTCTAAACTCTACGACTTGGTCCGAACGAGAGGCCACCCGGTCGAAGGCGACGCTAGTGCCGGTGGCAACCAGAGTGCCTTTGTCCGACAGACCACCAAATATTGGGTAAATAGATTGCACTCTACGCGATCCGCCGATCGAGGGCTAATCCATCTACCTTAGGTTCACCCTGATAACTTGGTCCCGCTCAAGCTGGCGATTCTGAGGCATTTGCCTGTGCTAGGTCCGTTGATCAGTATCTGTGTGTTAAAGAACCATCTGACCCCCCTTTATCAGTATTCAATTCGGAAAAGGAATTTGAAGCTTCTGATGCAGGTGTGTACCCTTTTTTGGTGCGTTTGACCCGTTCCCGTTCTTACGCTTGTCAATAGCTATCACGTCCATTTACTTTGATAATGAGGACCTGGATCTGTACCTTGGTCGCTTGGAAAAGACTGAGGGTGCAGAGGCTGTCCGTCTGAGGTGGTACGGAGATGTTACGACCAAAACGGCACGTTCATCCTCGCACAGTTCTTCGTAGCTCTGGAATACTGACACTCGGCCCACCTCAGATTTTCGTCGAGCGAAAGACCCATCGTGAAGATTGGACCGGTGAAAAGTCCGTCAAGGCTCGATTCCCCTTGAAAGAGCATCAAGTCAACGCTTTCCTGCGGGGAGAGTATACCGTCGACGAGGATTTCCAGGAGCTGGTTACCAAAGGGAAGAAGACCCAGCAAGAAGTCGATGGCATGATCCAGTTGGCCAACGAAGTCCAATACGCCGTTCTGACCAAAAAGCTTGTGCCAGGTAGGCGATCCTATCATAGTTCATTCTTTGTTTATAATACCTAACCGTTTCAACAGTTATGCGCTCGTTCTACAACCGCACGGCCTTCCAACTTCCTGGCGACGCCCGTGTGCGTATCTCTCTCGATACCGAACTTACTCTCGTTCGAGAGGACAACTGGGATGGCCGTGCTCGAGCTGGAGATAACTGGCGTCGTACCGACTTTGGTATCGACTTCCCCTTTGAACAGGTGCTCCCCGAGGACAAGGAGATCTTCAAGTACGGCATTCTCGAGGTCAAGCTTCAGACGCAGTTCGGTCAGCAGCCTCCCCAGTGGGTGCAAGATTTGGTGCAGTCTCATTTGGTTGAAGCCGTTCCCAAGTTCAGGTGATTAGCAATTTCGTTAAATGGGCAAGGATTAGAGACTAATTGCATGATACTATGTAGTAAATTCATCCATGGATGCGCGACTTTGCTCCCTTCGCGTGTCGACCTCGTACCTTTCTGGCTCCCTCAGAGTATGTCTCTGACGTCCCATTCAGCATTGCTCGATGTAATTGACATGCTCTTTTATAGTGGATGTTAACATTCTGAAGCCCGACTCTGGCTACCTGAGCGTCATTGAACGTCCCTCTACGATCGTTTCCCCGAGGACCGCGACCTCTCGCCAAGGTTCTACTAGCGGTAGCAACTCTCCCGAAGTTCCAGACTACACGGAACCCTTGTCCGAGGGCGAAGAAGACGATTACGACGGAGTCCTGGCCCCAGCCAAGGACGAAGGCAAACGTACTGGTCTCAGTGGCGACGAAGTCAACGCCGCCATTGCTTACCGTCAGCAGATGCTCAAAGAACGAAAGGAGCAGGAAGAGGCGGAGCAACAGAAGCAGACGACAGAGGAGAGCAAGGCTCTGGGCAAAGCCAAGGAAACCCACGCCAATGGAGGCGGAGCTGAAGATGACGATGACCACCACGATCATNCCCCCCCGCCGACCCAAGTACCGAAGGGACAAATCGACTTTGGGTAGGAAGATCAAGGGGAAAACCTTGGATATTGACCCATTGGCGCCTTCGTCCGCTTTCGACGAGACGCTCAAGACCAAGTTGGGCAGTGCTGAGGCACAGCAGAAGCAACAGGCGAATAGTCAGACTCAGAGACCGGATATCCAAGAGGAGGAAGCTGCGTTGGGTGGTCCTTCGAGGGTTGTGGACGATAGAATTCTGGATCGGAGCTATAGGGCTCCATCTGGGAAGAGAATTGCGGTGCCTGTGCGGATTGAGCCCAAGGTGTATTTCGCTGCCGAGCGTACGTTCTTGGTGAGTGTTGTATTTTTGTTTTCATATTCGTTTGCTTTGCTTTGCCCTCTACGTTCTATTACCGTCGATCTACCGCCACTTTGGTAACGAGATGGTTGCTTGGTTTTTGTGCGCGGATACCCACGTTTTCCGCGTGCGCCCTTGTTCCTGTTTTTCTTTTCCTTCCAACAGACGTTCAATTGAATTTCATTCGTCGCTCTTGACTGTTTTTGGATGACTTACTGACTTTGGACGTCGTTTTTTCCCTCTTATGTCCACCTCGTCCTATTTTCATTAATTTCGCCACTTCATTTCCGCCCGACGACTACTACGTCCTTGCATCTACTTGACAACGGATGCACTTTCGTATCGGATACGTGGCCCTGCCGGCGTGGTTCGTACCTGCTCTCTCCCCACGAAATTCGCACTCGTCCCTTGCCCGCTGGCTTGGTCGATGATGATGATGATGATGATGATGATCGATGATGATGGGATGGATCTATTTCACTTGGTGGTCTATTCTGTCCGACAAAACGACTCCGCCGATAACAGAAATGGCTTAACAACGCAGTTTTCATCGGGACGATAGCAACCACGTTGCTGAATTTCGTTCCTGCGAAGGATACTCGGGGACTGATCAGTGCTGCGTTCTTCACTTTGTGTTCGTTGTTGGCGATTGCGTATAGTGCTGGGATCTTTTTGTATAGATCGCACCGGCTGAGGGAGAGGAGTGCGGAAGGGGTTTATTATGACAAGTATGGTCCGACCATTTTGTGTGTCGTCTTCTTTTTGGCGGTGGCTACGAATGTCGGGTTGAGGTACTCGGAGATGTGATCCCCTGGACTTTGGTGGCGATCTCCTTGGGGGATGGGAGGATTGATGGACGGACGGACGGGCGACGAACGGACTCTGTATTTCTGTTTTCCTTTTCACACATGAGGGTCGGTCGATGTGCATGAACTATCGAAATTCGATACGTATGTTTCCTATGCAGCACGTTTCANTTTTTTTTCTGGTCGGGTTTTGTCATGTATTTATTTGTGCCTACCTATGCACTCAGCTTGTTGGAATTTTATCCCAATGTTGTCTATACTTGTCTTGTCCGTTGGGACGTATCATTTCTTAGAGTGACGATTACGGGAGTGTGACTTCACGCACTCTGGGCAAACGTTGGTTAACGTTTCTGCCTCCCAACCTCATGGGCGACAACGAGGGTAGGTATGTATTATATCCCGGTCTCTTAAATTATCTCCTTGACAGTGACAAGTGGCCACGCGATGCTGTCGTCTTGTCTCAGTGGATCATATATCAACAAATGGAAACGCAGTGTGTATGTATACAATATATATTTGTATGTTTGTTACTGCGGAAGAAGTGCGCAGGTGTCCCCGAGTCCTGTTGCTTGACTGCAGGTAGGCTTTCGCGGTTCGGATTCTTGGTAGACACCTGCTATAGCTACTGGACTTCGAATTCGTGACCGGAAGAGGCAGTGATAACGAGTTTCTTTTTGATACAAATTGGTTGAACGCGGACTTAGCACAGCAATGGCCTTGATCTCCACTTCGTCGTCAGTGCAGGCTCCGAGTCTTTCTCAATTCTATTAGGCTGCATCAGAGCATTGCAACATTGGATGTGTCAAAAATAGACTAGGGCATTTTTTCATCCGTTCTCATGTGGAGATGAAACCACTAGGTCAATGTCCAGACACGGGTCCTAGGGAGGGCAAGGTGCTAACACCGAACTCGTGGTCTTGTGCGGTCTAGCTATGCAAGGCATCTGCCCGACTAAACAGGATCCATGAATACATACCCATCACAATATAATTTCTTCCATGGGCTTAATAGCTTTTAGATCCTACAGAGGTAAACGTTTCGGGTGGCACTTTTCTTTGGAAAGATGTTAGGCGAGGTGACGCCTTCCTTGATGCGAGAATGAATTAACTGTAGCTTCCTGAGGGGATTCAGACAGGATTACTTACGTGCGTGGAGTCATAACTTCGAAGATTGGCGCGAAGCCGACGGGACGGAACTGGCGTTAAGAAGCTTCTCCGAGCCCAACGCAAGGCGTGGAGAGNAAAAAGTTCTTTGTGTGTGTGACTTGTAAGACAGACGCCTAGAACCTCGACGAACACAAACTCGTTTCGTCCCGATTGCAAGGAGATAACGGGTGACGTCCACCTCTAGTCTAGGTCACATCCTCGAGGCTGAGCGAGCATAAATGGATATCGCGAACTCGCTAAGCAAAAAGGATACATTTAGAACAAACTGGTAATCAAACTTCGAAGCACAGAAAAAGAGAACGGAGGAGCTATACCGTACCGTTTCGTCACTTGCGTAAATCTCATTTGTTAAGAAGGGCCGATAAATTCTGAACGGTCGGCAAGGAATTCTAATTTATTTTATGTCATGGAAATGTGGACCCGGTTCCACGTTAACGTTTCGTCGAGGTACATCCTGAGACGCTACCAGGGTACAGTCGGCCTACAAGGTTACAGTGCCAATCCGTTGCCCTCTCACCAGGTTGCTGGTGAACGGAGTCGCACACAGACCGAGATGAGAAGCCGACGCTGCATGAGAAGGGAAAATTACGATACATACTCGGGCGATCATCAGAGATAAATAGAACGCGTGCTTTGAGTCTCCCAAGAGGTTTGGCAAAGGTGCGAGATAATCGTGTTGGCCCACTAACCCTTACTGGTATGCTGATCATGATCGGGAGCCAAAGTTGGCCGTCTTCGGAAAAGCCTGGGCACACACTACTAGACAGAACCCTAGTACACCTTTCATCAGAAACCGATAACGGTGTCATTTTCCTCGCCATTTCCTTTTCTTTCACTATTATGTGACAAGACAGCCACCCGATTGGATTTGATTGATCCCTAGGGATGACTGTGTCGGGCAAACAAGTATGAAGCCGACTTGTCGGTAGGCAGCTTCCTTGATAGACAGCATGTCCTAATTTACTTTCGAGAGAGGGGTGTACATATTCCTTGTCGAAATAAGGGTTGAACTATGACTCCGAACACATGGGAGATGAAAAGACGCAGCTGACACTTGGGCCCATGAGTACGTACCAGGCAATATAAACATTTCACCGAGTCGTACGACAAGCTGGCTGCAAGCCCTTGAAATTCGGCCCACCGCTGCTAGTCTGGGTTCGGCATGCCGTCCTGTGGTCCGAACACGATGTGCTCATTGCCGTGTCCTATCGTGCCCAATATTCAATTCAAGAATGTCGCCAAAAATTGTTCGCTCCTAACTCCAAGACGGGGTTTGGCACTCTCCTTCAAACTACCAAAATAAGTCAGTTTCCACCCATGCCACAAGGACGGATCAGAATTGGCTTACAGTCGAAACCCCATCATAATATAACTTCTAATCATGTTTCGAGACCTTGATCTCTCCAAGACGAATGGCCGAATTTAAAAAGACTAGCAAGATCTGTCGGAATGCTGGAAGAATGGAATTCCTAGGAGAAGAACACAGTCCAGTCTGGAGCACAGAGGAACCCATCAAATACGAGGATAACGGTGGAGGATTTGATGAATTGAAATGGGAGACACGCGGAGGATGTGATGAGGAGCACGGTGAGATCAGTCGACAGACGTCGTCACACAGGGAGTCGAGATCGGAGGCAGGGTCGGTGAAGAATGAGGAGCACCCTTCGTAGACGTTGTCCAGTTGGAAAGATCCTGTGAGACAGACACGGTGCTATGTTAAGCGCCTGGCTCATCGGAGGGAACAGACTGGATCCGAGAGCATGTGCAACATGTGTTGTCCAGGGTCGAAGAACCGTGGGAGATAAGACGGGTACCACTGCCATCATGCAACCAGGAACACATCAAGCCCAAGTCCCAAGTCCAAAAGGTTAAAGCCTTTGTGTCAACGACGGAAACCAGCATGGGGCCCATGGCGAATCGACGATGCAGACGACAAGGACTCATTTCGCACTTTGGCCTTCCGTTGTCCATGGGTTGTCAAGAGGCAGAGACGGCGGCGTTTATTTTTGGGTAGCAGCGGGAAAAGCCGAGGAGACAGTTCAGTGCCGCGTGCCGGGTGTATAAGCCAGCATCGTGTCGCCGGTGCGGTGTGTTCTTCAGAATGCAGCCTAAGATAGACTGCGGGCGATATCTATAGAGAAGTTGTCGGTCCTTGTCAGACTGAGCTTGTGAAGGGGTCTAGGAAGCAGGGGCGATAGTCTTCCAGCGCTGCTGCTCTATTGAGCCTTCTTAGCCAGTAGAGGAAAGAGAGTTGAACAGGGAGGACTCACTACATGATCCCGATGAAGACCACTGTCCCATTCATGCAGTTTCTGGTAAGATATTGATTGGGTATGGATTGGGCTGCTAGATGGTCAAACGATAGCAATGAATGAAGGTGTAACGACGTACCTGCTTGCCATATCGCCCACCACCTGCAATAATCCACAGTCCAACCCTTAAACCATCTTATAGATCCTCTAGAAAGTCCGAAATCGACAAACAGACTTGACGTAGTGCTTGACGCTAGCGCTGGGCGCTCGAGACGTACAGACGGGCGTCAGATACTTCAGTGGTCACGGCATTGAGCCCAGCAGTCGGCGCCTTCGTATTTCTCGACAATTCTGCGATATTGGACTTGACCGCCCAGCAAAAGAGGCATGGGGGACGGTCTGGTCTAAAAGTGGGGGAAAAAGGAAAGGTTAGGTCACGACGCAGCACCCTTTTTAAAGAACTAGCCTTTTAGCTGTCCCTGGGCGGTCTTTGGGCGCCATTTCGTTAGCCCTGATCGCCTTGGACGCCCGAAAAAAAGCGCGCCCAGTACTGGTTTGAGAGAAGATGGATGCCTGTAAAGGGAGTGAGCGCGAAAGTCACGCCGCAAATGCGGTAAACAAATACATAGGCATCATATTTCCCGGTCCCACCGGCATATTCTGCCTTACAGCGCCCATGCAGTTTTCGCCTCTCTTGTCCTCTGCCACCACAATCTCCAGGGTTTCGACCGTGGAATCGCCTATTGACCCTCTTTCCTCGACTCTGGACCTTTCTCAAGACTCGGGCAAGAAAATAGACTTCTACGGCAGGTTTCGAACCGGTTTCCCGAAACTACCGGCAAATGGGCCTTGAACTTTGTACGGTAGATCATTTTGCTGTAAGTGGTACTGGCAGCTTCTGCGACAGTTTGCTCAGTTTCTCTCGACATTTAGTGGTCATGAGGCAACCCTACGGGCTCCAGGACCGTAGCTTTAGCCACCGAAAAGAACGTCGAAAAGAACGAAGATAGCCTGTGTTCTATTCGCACCTACTCGTGGGCGAACGGGCTTCGGTGGTCACAGGTGGGCGGCCACTCCCATGGCGGCCCACGGTCAGCGCTGGACCAGCGCCCGCTGCGGGGGGTTCGTTCAACGACCTGCCAGCCCGAGACGTCTCTCGCCTTCGAGAAGAGAAGAAGAGCCCGACTTCGCCTTCTTACGAGAAGGGTGGATCGGACACAGGGTGGGCGCTGTTTTAGGTTTGGAAGCATAATTGGACTGGTGCGTTTTCATTATCATCTCACAGTGCATAGAAGGGCGGCTAATTAAATAGTTTCATTTTTGGTACAGCTGTTATCGAAAGGATAAAGACATGTAAGTATCTATTACACTTGGACGTTAGTATTGTACAACTGATATGCAATTGGTATAGGGGGGCGATGAATGTCGAATGCGAATAAACAATGGTCAAAATCCGAGTCGTAACCAAGAAATTGAAATAGAGAAGAAATTAGAGAAGGAGGACCGTCAACTGCTGGTCCCGCATAATCTCCCGCATGTCGACGGGTTCACCGCTGACGCTAACGTCGCGCCGTTGCCAGAGAGCCTCCATTAGCAACCGTGTTTGGAGCAAGTTCCCGTAAGTCTCATTCAGCCCTTGTAGCCGGCCTTTCAAGTAATCGCGTTTATTGGAGTCGTTGGTCATGCAACCGGCGAGGCAAATAGGGAAAACGAGAGCTCGGTCCAAGTTTGACGGTCGGAGTCGGTCTAACCGCCTCACGATCTCGTCGACGGAGGAAGAAATTTCAGCTACACCTGCTAAGCGTGATCAGGAACGCGTTACAAATAAGAAAGAAACGAAGAAAAACTCACCAGGCGTCGAGTTGCTAAGAATCGTATGCAAATAAAGGAGGGCAGACTCGCGGAAGATGGAGATGGACATTGCTCGGTGGAGTTCATTGGGTAG
The DNA here is from genome assembly GCA_027579435.1 of Candolleomyces eurysporus. Lineage (NCBI taxonomy): Eukaryota > Fungi > Basidiomycota > Agaricomycetes > Agaricales > Psathyrellaceae > Candolleomyces > Candolleomyces eurysporus. The sequence goes on from JANBPK010001044.1 coordinate 112,449, forward strand.
GTCACCCTCTGCCAACCCCTCGATGGTGCTGAAGTTGTCCTTCTCCTCCGTGGCCTTGTGCCGCAGAATAGAGTCCTGGATCTTCATGCCCTTCCCGACGAGCTCGGGGTAGCTCAGGGTGGCATTTCGAACCTGGGTCGCCTTCCATTGCGCCAATGCCGAGATCTCAGCCATGGCAAGCAACGTGTCGTCCGCGCAACCAGTTAATGAAGCCATATCCAGGCCCGGCAAAGAACCGTTCCGATCATCAAGTAACGACTTCCACAAGTTAAGGAACTTTGGGGGGCGCATGAATGACAGGCTCGAGAAGATGTCCAACCACTGTGAATCGAGATCGATCAGTTAGCGCAAATCCTTTTGCCACGAGAGGGGATCAGCGACGAACCATAATCAACTTGACGAGCAACTGGGACGCATCCGACATCGAGAGGAAGATGGTCCGCATGTTCTCACCAGCGAGGGAGAGGTTGGACTGGAGGAGCCATGCGCAAAGGATGTCGAATGGCTCTTGCCAGTCTGCACTGCCTCCCGACAAGTGGGAGTAGCTGACGAGATGGAGGGCAGCGATGGCATCGCTCTCGCTCCAGCCGCTGCCGTTGTCACGGTTCGCCTTGAGCTTGAACAGCGCCTCTTGGTAGAGGTAGTGCGCTGACGAGCCGCCGCTCTGTGGAGCCTCGAGCCCCTCCGCAATTCTGAGCTGGGTGAGGTGGAGGTCGCCGAGGGCGTAGATGGCAAAGGTGGGAGCACCTCGTGGCTCCTGCGACATCACCTGCGATTTGATGGTTAGAATCCGTGATAAAGATATTGGCAGAGAGGACGACGTACTCGGTAAGTGACATCAGATAACTGCTTGCCAGCGAAGACGAACTGAATTTTGGATACCCGATCAAAATAGTGGTGGACGAGGTCGTCGTACATCGACGTGTGACTCAAGCTCCCGAAGGTAGTCATGGTCTGGGGCTGCATGTCCGAATAGGACATCATGTCTGCACCCTGAAAAAGGTTGAAGGAGGGATCGAGGAGTGGGTCGACCATGCCGTATGATGAGTGTGAGGAGATGGATGCGGGTGAGTAAGGGTAAATGCCCTGGTCAAATGTGTGGAGATTTAAATCGCTGAACGAAGACGTTGATAGTTGCTCAAATGGTGCATTTGAACCTGTACAGATCGATGCCTGTAGTCAGCAAGATGTTAACGAGAGTGTTCATATCAAGACTCACCGGGCATGCCGGGGATCAGGCCCGTATCACTTTGACCGTATGGGGTCTCAGCGAACTGGCCGTAATTTTGGAACTCGGGAGTGGGTGGAGGATGGGCAATGGTGACTGGAGGGGTGCTGGGCTCGGACACTGTGGTGCTGGGGGTGCTTCGGGGGTGGGATTGTCTTTGAGAAGGGACATTCATGGGGCTATGGCGAGGTTGACCCCGGATGAGGCCAGCTCGGGATAGCTGAGCCTTGATCCCGGCCTTGTAGGCATCAACATTTTTCTTCTCCTGTGTACGCCAAGGTCTGTGGGTAAGTTTATGACTGATAGTTTGTGGCGAGATTGCTTACCCTCATCCAATCAGGACGCTTCGGGCCCCACCCTAGGCACTTGATAGTCAACCGCCGACACGTCTTGCAAGAGTCACCCTCGCGTTGTTCGTCGCATTTCTGAAGACATATGAGCAAGGGGATAGTCAGGGATTGCCACTATCACCAACCTTCCGTCGAACACGGCATGTCCTGCGAATTTCGGGTCAGCTTCACTGGAGGTGGTGGGATGACAAAGACATGGGGAACTCACCAGCAACCACCTTTGCCTGCGTTCTGGGAACGGGGGAGGCTTGTTGTGGATCGAGTAGGGGTGCCGCTTGAGCTTTGACCACTCGTGTCGTCGTCGATAAGACCCGCGTCTAGTGGCATTGTGCGCGTCTCGGGGGACACATTCGCTGATGTAGAAGGGGAGTTCGAGCTGCTAGGAGAAGGATACGTCCCGTAGGCCATGGTTAAGAGGAACGGAGGATGGATTGGCCGATGCTACAGAGAGCAATCTGAAGAAAAGGAAACGGAGGTCGGAGAGATTTGTTGGAGGGCTGGTTATAGGAAAGGGCTCGTAGGAAAATCGGTGCAAATCTCCGTGATACAAACTGGGAAGGAGATGGAAGAGAGGACAGAAAAAGGGAAGAGACTTGGACAGTTGATGGGGACGTTTCCAAGGAGCGGGCCAGATATGCAAACGGGAAGGCGACACAACATGGCTCATATTGAGTGTTTGGAGGAGAGCAGCCAACCCTGATGTTCCTATCCCCGGAAGTTGATCGGCAGATCCAGATGGGGGCCGGTCACTCAATTTGATCACGGTTGCTGCATTTGTCCTGGTTCCACTTATGTTACCCCCATCCTCGTCGGACCATTCTAGGCTGCGATACTGACGGCAGCTTCCTCCCCCCGTCAGCTTCCAACCCACATGACTCTTCTCGAGGTGAAGAGGAAGCTCCTGCTCTGAATTGCTGTATATCGTATCCGCGACCTTGTCTAGAATAGCCCACGAGTGGCTGTTCGCGCCTGTGCATAGCCTAAAGACAATCCTCCAGCTTACCTAATTTGCGATGAGCTCGCAACCTGTGTCTTCGCTGCCTTTCCTCTTCACTTTTGAGGGAAGAGTTCTCCACGCCGTCGCATCCCCATTGCCCCTCCATCACTGATGCGGCTGTACCCAGGACTTCTTAACCGTGCCTTGCCGTTCTTTTCGTCAGTGTCCAAGATCTACACAAAAGGAAAACTATTTACAGCCAATTGACAGGTTATACAGTAACATTAGCCAAGTTATGTGGTAAAAAGTGTACCCAAAACACAAAAGGCTTCTATAGCCAACGAGATCATTCTTGTAGGACCCATACGCCTTTTCCACTTGCCGATTGTGTCGAAATGTCAGACAGTCACATCCGTTCGTGACTGATTCTGCACTGACGGTGGTCGTCGGTCGGGCTCGCTGTGACCGCACCCGCTTCTTTTTCTGATCCTCTCCTGAAAGTCACAATCCAATCTATGATTCCGTTGAAAATCTCTTGTTCCCCCTCAAGACAGAACATGTTCGTCCGTACGTATGTTTGTTTTGTTTTGGGGGGCCACGATTTTTTCGTGTTATGTCAATGTGTTTCAACGTTATCTATTCTTCTCTCCTAAAATAACGTACCACAAGCCGGAGTGAGGCGGTTTCTTACCCACACTCTGGCACATCGAACTCAGAGTAGCCGTATCTTCGAGTCGGTTATCTTTTTTCGCTGGAGCAATGGACAGCCTGCTGAGCAACATTGACGTTGGCCAGCCGACGGCGTCAGTTGCAGTGGCACCGCGTCGAGGGTCCCCCCACCCCCCCCAATCCTGTACTTTACGCGACATCAGTTGTCTTCCCATCGATGTTCTCGGTCCTCGTTCGACGGCTTTCCCTAAGCCGCGTGCCTAATCTCTACCGTGGTTCTCTGGAATTAACTAAACATTTCCTTTTCATTTCATTTGCTGTTGGGGCCACAAGGCTAGCCACTCGATCACCGTCTAAACCGCAGAATTTTGTTTGTTGGTGCTGCTGCCCCCTCCACGGATCCATTTATCTTGATCCAACCAAAAGGAAGCAATGCATATACATCATGAATTAAAAGGAACCTATGGCCGGCCTTGGAGCTGGGAGGGGAGCCAACGCGGGTGTTTTTTTTCTTTTACTGCTCGCTGGGTTCTGGGTTGGGGTTTTCCCTCTCGTCAAACCCAAAACTAAATAGGCTTCGTAAGCAACTGAGATGTGATGGCGGCAGCTATTCCCAGGCCTGTCGCCCACCTGTCTGTTGTTGTCCATGTCTGTCTGTCGTCCTGTCGTCGTGGTTGGTTTCAAGGGAAAAGTAAACCAGCCCCATCGGACCTGGATGGTCGGTACGGCCAACCATGTCCTAGGGATCAATGTGTGTTATGGAACAAGGATTTTGGAAATGTATAGAATAGAGAACAACAACGATAACAACGACAACAAGGTTTAACTTTGATTCAATTCAATTCAATACATAAGTAGGGGAAAGCTAGTACACGCGGCCACAAAAAACGAAACCTGTACGACATCTTGTCAGGACGTATGTGTATGTCTGTTCGCTGCAGAGCAGTGGCTGAGGCCTGATCAAGACGAAACGAGGAATGATAACAAGTAAAACAAGATAGAGGGAAGAGAATAGAGAAATCAGACGAAATGTGACTCTTGAGTGTACTGGAATGCTGTGTCGCTAAAAGCGAGATATACATATAACATGTAACAGACGACTGGAAACAGAAAGAAAAGTGGCAGAGAAAGCGATGCAGAGGACCGGCCGGGGACCATGTACGCATTGCGCATCATGGTCGGCGACGCATAGATTAAGAAAATAGGGTTTTTGTTCTGGTGATAAGCAGGAGAAAATCGAAAATCGAGAGGAAAAGGAAAACAGAACCAAGGGCCAAAAAGAGAGCAAGTCCATTCCAATCCAATCCATGGCGTCGGGACTGATCACAAGGAGATCATATAAAAGGGGAGAAGGATAACTCTGTGGAGAACGTGTGGCGACAGACGAATCTACCTGTGCATCGGCATCGGAAAGACTAAGCAGTGATGATGGTGATTGATGATGATGGTTGATGTGGGTGTTTGATGGAATGAGAGGGGGAGGGGGAAAGGGGGAAACGACGATGATGCTAGATGCTGAAAGATTCAAGCAACAGATGTCGATGATGCCCTCCCGTTTGCCGTTTCAACTCGATCAATCTTCAGCTTCCATATCACCAAAGCCGCGAATCCGATACGAAAATCACCAGACAAACTTTTTTTCGCATCGGAGAAATGCTGGAGGCGAAGAGACAAAGGAAAGGGGAACATAGACGCCATGGGGTTGAAAAAGGAAATGGGGCGAATTAGGTGCGAGCCTCGAGGCAAGGAGTGCTGTTGTCGTCACCTAGCCGAGGGTCCGTTGAGAACGGTGGACAATGGACTGGGTCGGGTAGGGTGTGGACGGATAGGTGATCAGGCGATCGCGACCGCGACGACAGCCCAAGACCCGTGAAAAAAGGTGTAAAATGCGTGTCGGTTATCTGCCATGCTGTTTTGTATTTTGTTATCGCAAGTTCCGGGAAAGTGCGTTCGTTCTTCATAACGTTGAAGGGACCAACCGACCTCTGGAGAGGGGTCCGTCACGGTTGAGCGGTACGGTGTCTCGCTCAGACGAGCAAGATCTCCCGTTCCTTGAGGATTTGGCGCCAGGGAACAGGGAGTGACGGGTTAGAAGCCACCACCTTCCATACGTCTTCTAGCATCTTCCTGATAGACGCACAGTTGCCTACGCCTTCTCCGTGTCTTCCGTTCGATTCGCGGTCGAGATGAGAAAGAAGCTCCTCGCGGTACGTCCGGTTGTGTGTCAGGCTTCCACAGATGTAGATCCCAAACACCGTACTCCGAATGACGGACCGCGAAACAGCGTAGATGTCGAGCCCTGGGGTGAGCAGGTTCCGGAAACAAGCGATGAGCTCGTCCACCGCATCCTGAGTCTTCTTCACCTGGGGGTAGTCGTCGTTGACCACGGTGGCGAGGAAGAGCTTGGTCGCACAACGGAAGATCTCCGAGGCGAGGTACCGAATGTGCTCCATATCCTTGTCCTCCCCAATCTCCATCGAGGGCTCGAAAGGCTTCTTGTACAAATACGTGTCAATGTCGCTCGCCTTCTGGACCAGCTCCTCGATGCTCAACCTCCTCTTTATCTTCTCGCTATCCTTCCACGCAGCCAGTGCCGACGTCTCCGCCAACGCCCACACCACCCTATTCTCACAACCCATCGGCGACATCATGGAGCATTGCGAGCTACTGTCAAATGTCGGGTCGTAGACGCCCGGATAGTTGGGGTTAAACATGGCACGTATCTCTTGCAGGAAATGCGGCGGCCGGGCGGTAGTGATAGACGCCAAAACGTCAAACCAAATCGACGTCTTGACAATGAAGGCGTCTTTCCAATTTGCATATAAGAGGGCGTCCTTTGGGTTGCCATACGCCTTGCTCCCCAACACCTTCTTCACGTACTGCGTCGCCAACTGCAAAAAGTTGAGCCAGGCGCCCTGTCCCCCGTCGAACAGGAACATCGACACGCCGTGCAACGCCGCAATAGCATCGTCGGGGTCGTCAAAGTTGCCTTTGCCCAGCTCGTCCAGCAGAGAGTGCAGCTGAGTGTGCATCTCCGAGTTGGCGAGTACAGCCTGGTTGGGATGCTGTTGGCGTCTATAGTAGATGCTCGTCAACAGTGACAGAGCTTTTTGGGAATTTGGATGGGTCTGGCACGACTCCCATATCATGGTTGGGAGGTTGGACCGGTCGCCCAGCAGGTACTGGATTTCTGAAATGCGGAGGACGTATGTGCGTACGGATTCATCGATTAATCCTTGGGGGACAAACGTATTGGGGGTCTGATAGATGCTGAGGTAAAACGGATCGCTTGGTCTTGGATCCTCTTGCAACGAAATGGCGTCGATGGTGTCAAATCCGAGGATGGGTTCAGTGTATAGTTTGCCGAATCGACTTGAAATGGCGGGCGAGAGTTGGCTGAAAGCTGGTGGAAAAAAGGCGGCGGGGGGGGGGGAATAAATCATGTTAAAAATACAGGTCATTACAAGTAGTTAATAATACATCTCACATTCATCTAGACTAAGGGAGGGAGGGTAAGAATGGCCGGGCAAGTGTTCATCGTAGGAGCCGTTGTTCGAGTACGGGGAAATAGAACGTTGATGAGTATGCAAACCTGAAGCACGAGAGGGTCGGTCAAAACGGAAGATCAAACTCGGACGGAATCCACAAACCAGGCTGGGCAAAGGCGTTCATCCCAGGACCGAACCAGGCCTGCTCGTTCTCGACAGGCTGGTCGCGGACGGAGGAGGTGACGAGACGATGACGATCGTCGTCGTCCGAGAGGGAGAGGGAACGGGTGGGCGGGCTCTCAGATGACGAGCTGTGGTGGTAGCTGAGATGCTGGTCTACCGACAGTCTGAGGATCTGGGGCCCGCCATCGGAGGCGCGCGAGCCAGAGCCCGAGTGGCCCTTGATAAGGCCCTGCGAGGCCAGAAAGACCTTGATTTGCTCGCGCAGCGCAACCACGTTGCGGTTCTCCTACACGCCACGATGAGCGACCACGATGCAGACAGGGGAAGGGGGGGGGGACACGTACCCTCAACCACTCGGGCCGTTTGGCGCCAAAGCCGAGGCACTCGAGCCGGAGACGATCGCAGGTCTTGCAGGTGTCGCGGTCAGTCCGCTCTTCGTCGCATTTCTGTGCACAAGCGCCGTGCAGGGGCAGACGTCGTCAGCGCCAGTTTCGCTGATAAGGGCGGGCGCTCACTGACCTTGCGTCGAATACGACAGGTATAGCAGCCGGTCTTTGCTCGGACAGCGCCTTTGGCCTTTGACGCCCCGGACTTCTTGGATTGGGAAAGCTTGGGGGCTGGGGGCATGATGGAGGACGTCGTCTGGGGCGGCGAGGGGTGGTGGTAGGTATACAGGGGGCAAGGGATGGACAGCAGATTATGGATACAGAGTAGGGAAAGCAAGAAATTAGCAGAAGGCGTAGATGGGTCGTTGGATGGAGGCCATCGAGGCCCTGTAGTTATAAAGGAGGCAGAGACCAGTTGGGACGACCTCAAACGCCCAAAACAAACACAACGGCGCTGCTCTGCCCTTACGTAATCTATTCCGGCAGGCGCCGCGATCTCCCTCGCATCTGGGTATCTGGGGTCCTCGTCGCCCTCTAATGAAGCTGCAGCCTGTGCTGCCCTCCGAACCTAATCATTTGCCCCTCCTGTATTATGCCTTTTCCAATCTCAAGTTTATTTGCGCCTGACACTCCCCTTGGAAGTCCTCACGGCATACATTGCCACTGTCCGAGCGGTCCTGCCCGCACACCAAGAGCAGCACAAAGACACGACGTTACGACCGTTTCAATTCACCCGTTGCGCACACACGACGGATAGGGCGATAGACGGCTATTGTCTGTGGCTCTCTCGGAAGTGACACGATATGATCATCATGTACTTGGATCCAAATCTCTCTCAGAGAACAATCGCCGTCCGTGATGATTCCCATTGCCATCGCGGATCGGAAAGGGCACGTACATACTCTTATCTCAAATCTTAAATGTATCCACGAGTATTCGGTTCCCCCGCAAGTATTCAATTCAGAATACATGTATGTAGCTACAAAAGCCCATCCTGTTCATCCACGAGTCACATAGGCTTTCAACGTCCAATAGCTGCCATCTGCCCCGGCTACTACAAACCTCACAATCACAATCTCTGTTTTTCCTGTTCTGTTCCGTGGAGGGATAGATTTGAACGGAACTTGGCCAGGGAGCTCCAAATTAACCCCATCGTCGATCGGGATTGCTCAGGATGGAAAGATGAAGATGCAGTTCTCAATAGTAGCAAAGCACAGGCAATGTCTACCCTCTACTTCTTCCACTCCACGAGGCCTTCGAATTCTTCGCCCATTGACGTCTGTGGGTCCACTGCATACATACAGTAGCACATCCGACCGGTAAAGAAAGGGGCAAAGGTTCCAGAGTACAGGCGAAGAAAAACCTATTGTTCCCATCCCTCGTGGGGGGTGGTGACCGGTAGGTCCTCCCGGTATTTTCGAGAATGGGCAAAACAGGATCCAGGCATCTCCTTCTCGATAGTACCCTTACACTGAATGACCGGAAGGATTAACAAAAGATCCTCAGCACTGGGACGCAGAAACCAAATTCGAATTCCAATGTGACGAAAAAGAGAAAAAAATTCCATACATATGCGTTGTCCACCATAACACGAGAAAATAGAAATCAGACTAGAGAAATATACTTGGGTATAGGTACAAATCAAAGAGTCGAACCGACAGGCTAAGGTAGGGAGGAGAACCAACAAGCCTTCATGGAAGAGGCTAGTTGCAAAGAACAGTAGTTTGAAGGGGAGAACGACAGACACCGGGGAAAAGGAGATAAGATAGAGGAAAAAGGATAAACGAAGCCCACACGAAAAGAGGCATAGCGTCAAAAGAAACACCCGGACCACCAAACCAACTCTATCAACGCCTCTCGTCGATCCGTGGTCCCGACAGACGCCCATAAGAAGCAAAGAGACAGAGGGAGAGATAGATAGATGGAGGAAAAAGAGAAGAGAAATAAACTATAGAATACAAAGGATAACGATAAAGAATTTAGGAGTTGGATAGTGGGTTCACCATAGCCTGAAGGCTATCCCCSGTCCCTNCGGCCTCCGACCTGCCCCGCACTCAGCCGCCTCGTCTTGCTTCGAACAGTCCCAGTAGCATTAGGCGGCGGAGGCCCACCCGCACCCGCAGACACATTCGACGTAGTGGTCGTCGAACCCGCCGAAGCCTCCTGTCCATGACCCCCAGCACCCCCACCGGCGCCTGTCACAGAAGTCGTCAGCTGCTTCGTCGACGTCTTCCCCGGAACCACTCCCGAGCCGCTCCTTCTGGCAATAAGCGCACGAATAGCGCCTAACCACTTGATCTCGTCATCCTCCGTAGGCGCACACAAAAGGAGATTCCTCTTGGTCGTCACGATCTTGAATGTATGTGACGCAGCGTCCACACCCTCGCCATCCGTACTAGACGGTCCCAGCCCATGCGGAGGCGAGGAGGTAGACGCAAGGCCTGCGGTATGATGATGGCTAGGATGGTGCCGACTGGGCAGCTCATATTCCAATGCGTCCAGGATCTCCGTGAACGGGAACACTCGATGAGGTTTCGTATCCTGTAGACACGGAAAGACACCAAAGTCCAGGGAAATGAAGCACCAAAACGGTTGCGAACACAAATGAATGAAAAGAGGGCGCAGAATAGATAGATACAATTAATTCCGGGTCGTATACTGACAAGCATTTGAAATACACGCACCATATGACTTCCAGAGTACAATAGCTTCTCCTGGGTCAAAACAAACCAGCGCTTACGCCAATTCCGCCGTTTCGATCCACATTTCATGAGGTAACCCGTGAGGATGACCTTGGCCCCAGAACCCGTGGTCACGGTACCACTGGAAGCCGCAGTAGCGGACGCCGCGCCGCCGGCGCTCGGTTTTGTGGGGTTCAATAAGAAATTAACAGCAGTCGGAGAAGGTGCGGATACACCACCTCCTCTAGCATAACTCGCCACTGGTGGTGATGATGCAGTAACCACCTGACCACCGTCCTCAGAATCCGAGGACGTGACTGCGAGCTGGCCCGGGGACGACGAAAGGAGGAGCGAGCTCTTCATTTGAGGTGTTACTGGTTCGTTGGCCCGGACAATAGGTATAGGAGTAGAGGCGGAGGTCTGGGTCGATGTAGCCAAAAGCGTCTGTCGAGCTTCTTCGATCGCTTTGACCCAGTCTTGCACATCTTGAGAACTGGTTGCTTGGAAATAGAAGGTTCGATTGGGTGATATGAGACCAAACGTATTATCGTGCCGTTTAAGGATGACTGGAGTGCACGAGTGGATATCAGAAAGATCGAGGAGCCGAAGGAGTTGGTATTCGGCACTGGATTTATAGTACGCCAGATGGGCTGGACGCAACACGAACCACCGCTTCTTCCACGTCTGCATCATCATAACACTGTGTCACAACCACTTCATTATACGAGGGTAACAGCATATCATACCTTTCTGCGTTCCCCTTTCTTCCAAAGATAGCCCGACTTTATGACCTTGTTGTCTTCTCCAGACGCTCGTGGTTTGGACCTATGATCAGGCGTCTTCCAACCACTATCCGCGGGCTCGTCTTCATCCGAATCTTCCCCGCTGCCTGCCCTCGCTTCTGCGATGCTGGAGAGTGGAGGCTGCGACGAGCCAGCGAAACTGGTAAATCCCATTGGCGTCAGAACATCTGGCGTCTGGATCGAGTCCGAGTCTGATTCGGTGCCCGATACGTGTCCATGGCCGCCCTTGGGAGGCTACAGCGCAGAAATATGACGAGGCAGAGTCAGATCAACACGTCCGAGTAGGGGCAGGGGAATGGCCAAGTGGCACCGGCAACCCAGAGCCAAGAGGAGGGCGTTTAGCTCACCTTTACTCTTGTGTGAACAGAGAGCTTGCGCTGGATTTCTTGAGGCGACGGAGGGGTCGCTGGAGACATGTTCGCTGTCGCTGTCTTGCTGTCGTCGTCGTCGTCGTTGTGTGCGGTGGGGTTGCCGTCGTCGTCGCGGTTGGGGACAGCGCCAACGTTGGTGGAGATCGCAACTGCCGCCGACTGAAATTGTGAGTTGGTGGGCCAAGAGTTTCGAGACCCGCCCTGTCGGGTGTCGTCAGTCACGTGTCTCTGACGTTGCTGTTACGCTATGGCCTTGGATCCAAACAAAGCATAAATGAGCGCTCGACGAACGTTTGTAGGATACAAAAAGACAAATGAAAATACGAGGGTGGGTGTACACAATAACGAAACGCCCGGTGTCCCCCGCGGCCTACCTATCTACTCAAAGTTCCCGTCTCAGGTTGACGCAGACGGATCACTCAAACGCGCCCATGTCAATCAATGATCTACCTGTATCATTCAATCATTGTATTCCAACGACAATAAGTATGTTTTCCGGGGTATCTAGGAGATGCGCAAGAAACGGGGGTGCAACGGTTTGAAGGAAATAAAGGAGGGTGGCGTCTGTATCAGTGTTAGTCCTAGTACAGTCCTTTGAAGTGTTTGAAGACTTGATATCAGTACTCTGATGTGTACTCGTTAGAATGATCATCAAGCGCCTGGTTCTTATCCTCGAGGCTGGAGTATTTTGGAATGATCATCATGGCCCAAGATAGCGCTAGCCTACTTAGAGTTTGTAAGGTGGTAAGATTGTGTCGTCCACCCTGACTGCGGTATTTCGTAAATCTTTCCTGGGGCCGCTAATATTAACAGGAGGTATTGTGATGATCTCCGAGAGCCACCTCTCCAAAGCTGTATTCCCCGACCCGCCCGCAAAAACATGGCCAGCTTGCCCTATAATTCGAGTATTTAAATGCCAAAGAAGGTGGGACTTGGCGCCTCTAGAAACGGCCGCCGATTGTGACGCCTTCATCACATCTTATCTTATCAGATCAGCGTCTGGCAGGTGATTTTGGCTAGAATAGCAGCCTCAGCTTTCTAGCTTCTTGCTCGTTATCCTCCACCACTACCACTACAATCACCATGTCTGAAGCTCAGTTCAAGAAAGCTGCTGAAATCATCCAATCCTTGCCCAAGGACGGTGCGATCAAGCCCTCCATGGATGACCAGCTCCACGTATGTCCAGTGATCGTGTCATGGATATCAGGGGAGGAGGCTAATGAATCGATTTAGTTCTACAAGTACTTCAAGCAAGGTTGGAATTCTCCAATATGACTCGATGATATTGAGAGACTGATGATCTCATGTAGCCACTGTCGGCGACGTTAACACTGCCCGCCCCGGGTTGCTCGATTTCACCGGCAAGGCCAAGTGGTCAGTCCGATCTATTCGTCCAACATGTTCGATGTATCATTTGGCTCAAAATTCTGCTCTGAAAGGGATGCGTGGGAGTCCGTGAAGGGTACTTCCAAGGAAGATGCTTGGAAGGCCTATGTTGACAAGTTCATCGAGGTATGTTTCTATATCGGTCTCGTCCCTTCTATATTAATCTCCTTTTTTGTCTTTTTTATCTCTTGCAGATCCTCAAGTCCGTTGATGACGCCGACTCGAAGAAGTACATCGCCGAAATTGAAGCTGCTGCCTAAGAGGAACGAACTGACATACTGTGTATATCGCGATCCATGTCTATCTAATGTACTTTTAGTCTCCGAAATTTACAACGTTTAGACGAATATTTCATCATCCTCGACGACGTTGGCCGGGGACATATTATCTCGTCACGCGAGCATTGCATTGCATCGTTATCGCCTATTCTCTAGTCTTCTGCTGATACTGATTGTCACACCAGGATCCTTCTCCCAGAGTCTTCTCAACACCTATTGTACTTGGTCTCCCGAGGATATTTGGTCCCAAATTGCGATGTGCGGTGCTCCCCCCTTCCTGATCTTCCTCGTCTTCTAACCAGCGGGTGCGTTATCACCTCTAAAGATATTTTCTCCTATGATCTCGGAGACGGGAATGGCCTTCCCCCACCGTCGTCGTTCCTCCGAACTCGGGACCGTGTCAATTGTCCACTCCCCGTCTTTGCTTCTCTCTAGCAATCATCGCTCCACCGGACAAACGTTTTCTCCAGCCTTCCTCTTGCTGATTTACTGATAGTAATCAGACACTGAGGCCGTCTTTGCGCGTGGATGGCGTGCTCCTGACGACGTCGACGAAGTGATTTTGATCCTGTCTCCCGCCTGTCTATTTTGCGCCGCCTGTTCGAACTATTCAATCAGTCGAAAATAAAGAGAAGTGTCCCCACACCTGAGTAATTTACTTTCATACTCAGCGACGGTCTATCTACACTCTTCTTCCACTGCTTCGTTTCTTGTGCTTTCGAAACATTGACTCTGAGAAGTCTTCGATACGCATCGAAAGCACATGGCCGGACCTGCAAGCCAAAGCCAGCTTCTTTATCTCGTCCAAGCTGATAGTCACTGCCTTTCGAGCTTCGTGCCACACTAAGCTGTACAGGTTCATTGTTGTACGCCCGTTAAGCGCCCCTTGTCGGTATAGCAGCCTGGATGGGAACTCGAAATCTCAACAACTCGGATTCCGTGACAACGACAACATCTCGGAAAAGGTCTTAGCTGAAGTCATAGAACTACGCCGATCAGACGGACTACATACACGAAGAAAAGATTTCACTTTCCACATGCAAGGGCTGGTACTGCGGCGGGCTTTCGCCCCGACATGGTCAGGCGACAGCGAGGGTCGCGATTCGTTCATACCAGAAGAGGACGTCGAACACCGCGGCATCACATCGCGAGTTCCAAGTTCTCGTGTCAAAGATACTTACTTCCTCACTTCCTCTCATCTTCGTCTTCGTGTGGCGCAAAAGACCACCATCTCTAATCATATCATGCGGGGCACTTAGAACGGGCACGGGGAAGATGGACCTTGAGGGTACCCCGTGTTCGGAATATGTTTAGGAATAGACGGCGAAGTGAGATTTTCGTTGTAAACGTATGTCACAATCGGGCACAATACGTTCATTTGTGTACGTAATACGCAGTAACCTTCTGCAAGCAGCGACCGGGGAGAACTTGTCCGAGAGTTGGCTTCATGTACATCACGGAGACCAATCAAACGTTGAGGAAATTGGCTGGACTGATTGGGAGTTTGCCGTTTGATGAATTGAATAGCTGATAAACTGGGAAGACAACACGCATGCGCAGCAGTTAACGTTTCTAGTATTCTTATTATCTCGTCCTCGTCGTCATAGCTCCAAGAGCGGAAGGAAGGTAACGAAATTACGCACGGAAGAACCGGACTGCAGTAAGACCTCATTTCAAATGCTCATCGAGTCAGTGCAGAGTAGTGGAGAAGCAAAACCGCCACTCACTCGAAAATTTCAAAATTATAGCTTTGGAGTGCCAGGGACACCTTTCAATGCTTCGATTCTATAGGATAAATTAGAACATGCGTCTGTCGCACTGCTCAGTGCTTCAATCTTCTGGCTCTGTCCGAGCCCACCGACACGAGCTCATCAGAAGCCATGAAACTCGGAATACCACGTTGCAAAGAGATGGCGGAAGTAGAGAAAACTCATCTTCTCTCCGCCTGTAAGCATGAGAGCACCGGCCCTAATAAAGGAGGGGACTTCTTGACGCCCAGAACGGCGCCTCTGTGGCGCTTGCTGCAGTACATGCAGGCTGTACTTGGGAGGACCCCGAAAACCTATTGATCAAAAAAAATCTTTTAGTCCGCCAGACCGCTGGAAATTAGAAACCTCTTTGGGAAATCACATCTTGACCTCTTGCAGCAAGAGTGAGGCGAGGCGACCGCTCACTGCCCTTCACCCAAAAACTGGCCACTCGCACACGCTGGCCCTCTTTTGCCTTTTTGTTGGGCAGTGTTCCTTTTGGTGAAATCCTGTTCTCTACGTCCTGCTCATTGTTCTAGGCGTACAATGATTCACAATTAACGCAGCACAGGTTCGAGCCGGATTCCGTTGCGGATGATGTTCCTCGATCCAGTGTCTGTCCAGAGTTGAAGATCAAGGGTATGTGTGCTCTGAAAACTTACCGACCATCTGATGATGTTGACATCCTGAGAACGACGATAGAAAAGACAACAAACACATTCAAAGACCCTATCTTAATTATCGGTCAATTGAAATTATCTGTGTTCCGTAGTGCAGCCACTCTTTGCCCATGCGACCATACCCGCGAAGGATACAATTCAACCTTGCACAGGGTTTTCCCCGCGAGAATAACTCGCCATTTATTTCGGGAGAAGTGGTGAACTGGATGATACCCTAAAACGTGGCCTTCGCAATACAATTTCAATTGCTGTAGAACAAGTAGTGGACGGATGGGAGAATAAGGTAGTCGGAACTGCATTCGTGGAGGGTAGATCGAGTACGTTTTTCCCAATTCTGTCGACCAGTTATCCGGTGCCAGTCTATAGATTCCCGGGTGTTCCGGAAATTGAGGGCCCTTCGTCATCACAGGCTGAGACGTATGTATTCGTTCAGGAATGTTCACAGCCGCCAATTCCGAGGCTTCCATGACTCTTTTCCAGTCGCGATTATAGTTTGGCCAATGCCTGGAAGGTTCTCCACGAGGCGTAGGGCAGAGAGCATGATCTACCTCCCAACAGCATCCAAGCGTCATCTTTCCACCAAGCTCGGACATACGCATGAGGTGGCACCTGCGACGAACACGAGATGTCCATATGGGCGCCTCGTGAACAGGATTTCGAACCCAGCGGCACCTTGGCGTCTACGCCGGTTCCCGACGATAGCTGTAAGAATCTTTGCTTCTCACAAAGAAGCTGAAATAATCACTACCCCAGTTCTCAGACATCTCGACGGATATCCGGACCAGATAGGACTTGTTTTCCGATGTCCATTGACTTATCACCGTCAACCCTATGAACTCGAATTTCATCATTCTGTTATCAAGCGTGACCCTTCCGGCGCTAAGCGCTTCTCCGACTAGGAGACCCATTGCTGTAGGTTGATATCTCCTACATAAAATTATGAAGGCTAGATTAAGCGAGGCCGAGGCCATTCTTCAATGACCCCTCTTCGCGTTCCTTTGTTGTGTCGGACCGGACGAAGACCTGGGAATCCAGATTGTCACCGGTATGCATTGAACGTAACGTTGATCTACCCTTGTCGAGTCCCTCTTATCTCGAAGTTCACCCCTTTCGAAGCCATCTGAGGCCAAGTTTTCTGAAGGCGTCGCTCACGCCGCCCCTACAACTTAATCCATTCAGCTCGGAAACTCATCGGATGACACATGCCACGACACTGTTGACTGACAAAAGTATACCCAATATCGCAATGTTGTTGAGATGGAACTGAATGGGGTGACCTGAAAGAAGAAGACGAATACCACGACCCCGACTTCCCAATCGCACTTAATAGCCGCTGATCAAGGATTTGGGAAAGGCGCGCGCTTCTGTCGGAAACCTTGTCGCCGGCGCTCTTCCGCTTGGCTCGTTGTCACCCACACTACGGAATCTCTTTATCATCTTGTTCTGAGGCCCAATGAAACCGCCAAGTTGAAGTAGGATTCTAGGCCTCGAATAAATGACAGTGGGCACCCAATCACGTCAATTGACTCCTCATTTGAAACACACCTACAACACGACCCACATCGTCGAGCTATTTTTTCTTCGATAAGATAGATACGATTGGCCAGGCCTGTTCGACATACTTGTTACGGCATCCTCCGTGAAGGAACATTCCCGACACCAGTTTGTCCCTACCCCTCCCCACATGCTATCAGATCCACTTACAACGGGGTAGATTAATGACACAGTTGTTGCTCGGTCCTTCCTCAACATACATAGGGGCACGCTGCGCGAACTTAATTCTGGGGTGACAACGTCATCTGGAATGTCCATTGCCATTTTGACCTCCTGCCTGTTAACGTTCAGCCGACTCGTCTGATCCCCAGCTAGGGCGCCTGCGGCGCAGCGAACAACAACCGGGAACTACAAACGTCTTCAGGGTGGTCTGCGGCACCGTCAGTGCCATACCGTCATCGACAAGCATGAAAACGACCATATGGATCTTTCATGGATGACTACAAGGTTACTCGAACTCCAAGGCACCATAACACGTCGACGTCGACGTCAAACCGTAACGAATACATATGTTCGTTTGGCAGATATGTTCGCAAGGTCATTTCCGGGTCAGCGATTTCCGCCGCTGCTCTCTTCCAGGGTTCTCAGAATGGTGATAATATGGAGCGATGATCTATTATTCCTCCTACGATCGAGAGCCCAGCCAAACCTTCACCCGCCGCCTGGCAGCCCCTTGGCGAATGTCGCACTTTGCATCTATCCATCCATGGATCTTCTTCCTTTCTATCTATCATGCCACCACAACATTCTTTGTACCCTAAATCTCATGGGGATATGGATAGGAACAAGGCCTTGAGGAGGTACCATGACTGCGAAAAGGTCCGTGGCCGTGCCAAAAACACGTTTAACTGGTACTAGTCACATAACGCCTGTCAAGCGCTCGTAGAGAGGCAGAAAGGCAACTTGAATGCCGTCCTACGTACTGATTGACAAGAACAAGCACCCAGCGATATGGTATTCGGCGCTTGCTTCTACCCGACGAGAAAGAGGTTGACAAGAGGTTGCTCTAGCCTAGGGATGGCGACGGGGCGGAATGTACGTACCCCTCTGGTGACTAGACATTTCCTCGGCGTGCGTTGTGGCCTGCCTCGCTCCTACAACTCAATTGAGTAAATTCAATTCAGTCCAATGGTCAGATTCCGGCCGATATATACTAGCTGATAGATACATAGTACTGTGGGTGAGATGATATGCTAATAAGAAGAGCAGTGGGTCGCCAGAACTATGGATCCTTGCCACTTGGGATCCGAAGTAGAGAAGGGGATAAACAAACAGCATGGGGGTGAGACGAAAGAAGGTAAATTGGACAGGCGAGGAGCAAAGAAGAGAGAGAGAGGTCCATATGCTATCGAGCAGTAGAGTAAAGAAAAAAGTAGTCGTCAGTCGTAAATGGACGTCGTAAAAGGTCGTAAAATGACAAGAAAAGTCCAGAGCAAGAGGGAGAGAGAAAAAAGAAGAAAAGTGATGCAAGGGATAATTTATCGATCAAGCAAACCGCCGACATTAAGCACAAGAACAAGAACAAGAAAAGAAGAGAGGGGAGGGGGAGGTTAACCAGACCTAAACATTAAACAAATTCAAAAAAAAAAGAAAGTCCAAATATAACCCTAAACCACATACCAGAAAGACGAGAAGGGGGAAAGCGAACACCATTCATTGATCATTCCTCCGACCCACTCATCCTCCTAGAATCTGGATTCGCAATAAACAGACTCCTCCTCGGAACCAGCCCATAATCAACCGTGAACCTCGCAGCAGATGGCGGTCGAGGCCCGCCTACCGTCGTTCTTCGACCCTCCAACTGGGTTCGGGGGAAACCTGCAC